>CM061351.1:24118021-24308021 GCA_030867105.1 Liasis olivaceus | reverse complement strand
TAGAACTAATAGGATGGAACTTCAAGGATGTAAAGACAGATTGGACACTAGGAAGAACTTCTTGACAGTAAGACCTGTCAGTCAGTGGAACAGGTTACCATGTGGAGTGGTTTCTTCCCCTTCACTGAAGGTTTTCAAAGAGAGGCTAGATAGTCATCTATCAGGGATGGTGTAATGAATCTGGCAGGCGGTTAGACTTGACGACCTCTTTCAACTCTATGATTCTATGAATTTGGGAATAGTGTGACCCCCTAAAATGATAACAGGATTTTGTGTAACACTTTCTACCCTATCGTATTCCCACCTTCTTGTTAGCACCCTTTTCTTACTATCTTTTTGTTCTTTAAAATTAAGGGAAAGCCCATTAACTCTGGAAGACTTCCACAGGGTCTCCTTGCCTTACTACCACCTTTCTGCCCACCTTCTCTTCCTTCTTGGTGCCTTGCAAATCCCTTTTCCATTCTTTCCAGGTCCTCCTTACTTCAGCTCCTCCTGTCTTCCTCCTCTATCATAATTCCTCAGCAGAATAAGTGTCATGTGAACTGTCAGAGCTTTGCATAGAAGTCTCATGTCCTCCAAACATGATTACTCCTCCTTTGAAAGGCAAATGTGATATATTAAAAAACAACAACAACAAAAAAGAGCACCCAGGCTTCATACAGGTTCTGGAGCAGTTGTGATGTTTGGCATTCAGCTTACTTTACATAAATCTTTATTTACAGCAAAAGAACAAATGTAAATGTAAGATAATAAAGCATAATTAAACTCCAACAGGAATTCATCCCATTCTAGGCACCATGGCTGAATAATCTGTTGTCACATTTTCACAGTAACAAAACTAGTTGGCTACCTTGAGAGTTATGTAATAATTCACATCCAAAAGGAGCAGAGTCTTATCTACCCAGATATTTCAGCAGTAGAAAGCTAATATATTTTACACATAACTTCTTATAAAAGGGACAGTACAATAAAGCCTAATTTATTGTTTCGATTCTCTTGGATTCACATGGGTAAGCTGTCTTATCCATGTGAGTTTTGGAGTATTTATCTTTTTTAAAACCCAGATGGAAGAACATTATATCTAGTCCTGAAGCATTTTCTTGGCAGCCTTGCAGTTTACTTTTGTATTAAACTGGTAAGCCTCTTTGGAAAGACTCACAAGTAAAGCCCTCTAGCGATCTTCCATCCATTGTCTCATGACTGCCTTTCAGAAATGCTGATCTAAGAGTTGCAAAAGTGGCTTAGAGGTATACGGACTGATTTACAAATTGCTGCATCTTTGTTGCTTCCTTGTTAAGTAAATTGCCATATTCTATATATTTCAAAGAAAGGGAAATGTTGTGATATTTGTCCACCAGTGATGGTTATTTTTACTCTTTGAGCTTATTGATCAATTATTGTTACTGCCACCTATCCACAATTACCCCACCACTGCATCTCAGCATATACAGATCCTAGAGCTGCAAAACCTCTCCATCACACACATCCACACGCATACCCACACTCATAGAAAGAGAACTTGCAGAAGGTTTGCTTCTCCTTCCTCTAATCCATCTGTCTCCTGTAAACATGACCCAAACTCTATGAAAGCTATCTCTTAAATGAGCAGGTGGAAATATGATCAAATTAGAAAATGAGAGAGTAAATACATGGGACATGACATCATAAAAGGCCTCCCATCAGGAAGGAAAAAATATTATCAACAATGTGGATATTTGAAGTTGGTTTCTAAAGGGAATCTATCTATCTATCTATCTATCTATCTATCTATCTATCTATCTATCTATCTCCTGATTTTGATCATCATGGGGAGACACAAGAAAGGACACAGAAATACAGGGCTGCATACTGGGCAATATTGGCATCATTTAGTAGTAGATTTATGGTAAATAGGACATTCTGGTGGCATAGTAAAATGGTCATCCAAAAATCCTCATATGTCTTTGAGTAAACATGAAATCCCAGGTATTAACATGAAGATTTGGGGAGTTGTAGCCTTAACCCATTTGGAAGGATCCTCATAGAGAAAGGCTGCTAGGATCTGAGGATCTAATGACTATGGTAGTCATTAGATGTTTTTTGCACTTTAGTCTTCTATTAGACTGCCTTGTTGAACATTTCTTCTATTTAGCATTTGGCACAATCAGCCCTTGACACAATACACACTTGACCTAACTTTCCCCCTCTCATTTGTACATACAGTTTCAGGAAGTGTATTAAGAAAGATTGATTATTCTTCTGAGTTCAGTAATGACCCATTACTTCCACTGTGCAACAGATATCCATCTTATTCCCTGAAGGTATGAAATGAAACAAGATTGAAAACTTGAACTGGTTTTAGAAATTGCAGCATAACCATGTTTACGATTTAGTGCGACCGTTCAAAATCACAGTTGAATGTCAACTGGCAAGTTGTGGTTTGCCACTTTTCAATAATAAAGCTAAACAGTTGAAAGTTCAGCTTTGTGGTGTAAATGGTAAAGTATTGTTTGTAAAAAATACAACAGGATAAAACAGGATAAAAATACAACAGGATACCTTTCCAATATCTTCCTCCAGTGCAGAAATGGTGAGGAAAGGGTATTGAAGAGGACAGGAGTGTGAGGGCTCCAGCACAAAGACCATCTGCACCATCCAGGATCCAAGGCACACTCCTGTGTTCCTGTGGCATCAACTGTCTTTAGGAGCAGTTCTACAGGTGAACTGCTAAACTGGTTCAGCTCCAGCATTAGTGCTAAACACACAGTTTGGCACACTAAGCTGTGGGAGGCAGGATCCCCACTGGAAGGTTCCCCCCCACAACATGCCCTTTCCTGCTCCTCTCTGCGTAGAGATGCCCCACCTCCATTTCACTGAGCTTCTTAAACTGCTGAAATCAAGGCCACTAATTCACCATCCTCCTTAGATTGAGAAGAGGTGGCTCTTGCTTAGTGTCATGGAAACATAGTGTGGTAAAAATGATGGGATGTGGCACTGAGTGGATGCCAATGGCTATGCTCCCAAATTAGTCACCTGAAGGGAAAGCTGATTATGGTACTGTAGAAGAAGGCCTGAGTGCTGTGACTGTGGCAATTCAAACATGTGTCTGTGAAGCTAGGAGCTGCATGGAATACCAATATCTTGTTGTAGTTTATTTGCACAGGGTGTAATCCTGGTTACCTGTTATTTCTGTTATCTTAATAGTATTTTCAAATACCTGAAATATTCCCATATCATAAATGACACTTTAACATTGATATTTTAAATCATAGTTAACACTGATATAATACCTTTTCTTTTTTTCCCCTATCTTTAATGATCTAAGTTATATAAACATTAGAGCAATGCTTCTCAACCTTGGCAACTCTAAGATGTGTGGACTTCAACTCCCAGAATTCCCCATGCTGGCTGGGGAATTCTGGGAGTTGAAGTCCACACATCTTAGAGTTGCCAAGGTTGAGAAACACTGCATTAGAGTGTTAATAATCGCTTGTCAATACTGTACAAATACCACTGTATCAAAATAATACAATGTATTATGTATGTTTTATAATAATATAATAAAAACAAAAACAAATGAGACATTGGGTCAGGGAAACATTTTATTTGCCTAAACTGACACGATATACTCATGTTGATTTTTCCTTGTTTTTAAAATCATATTTAAATAAGGCAATTGGGTATATTAACCCATTTTATACCTATTTTGCTTTCTTTCCCCATGTTATTTTTATTTAAATGTAAGTTATAAAAAGAGTCTGAAAATATTTAATTGCATGTTGCCTTCTTAATGTAATGATTGGGTGTTAACTCATGATTTAATATGTTCAGTTTCCTATCTTCAAGTAGAAAAATGGGAGGGGAGGGGAAGAGCTTTTTTGAAAAATATATAATTGTTGGTAGAAATATAATATTTTCATAGTGATGGAGAATACAGGCTTTCTGAGGCTGCATAGAAGGAAGAAATTGTATGTAATTACACTGAATGAAAAATTAGTTCTGTTGAATAGCAAAAGTTGTTGTTGCCAATATAGGCACATCACTACTGTTGTTAATTAAGATCTATACATAATCTATAGGAAAAGAATATTCCTCTCATTTAAACAGCTTTGTACATTCATTAATCTACCCTATATTCTGGGTGCAATGACAAATCTTTGGATTCTTATGGGCCCTTCATACATTTCTACTATTGGCAGAATGAAATCTATTGGAACTGATTTTAATTATCTATCAGAATGGCTTAGATAAAGACCATTCTGATAGACAATTAATTTTTTTCTCTAGCATAACCTAACTTTTTATGCACTGCTCAATGGCAGCTTAAGCAGAAGAGAAATAGAAGAAAATATATGGCTTTTTATATCCGCCCTGTTAAAATTTGATTTATTTGCAGCTTACTCATAAGAAGTCACCAGCAAAACTCATCTTGGAAAGCAATAGTGCATGAACATATTCATTATTAACATTGCTATCTTGCATCAAAATAAGTCCCTTACATTATAAAAAGATTAGAAAAAGATTAGCAAATTTCATTTACATAAATATAGAGAAAATAATATTATGTTCAACAATCACATTTATTTGTTCATTGTGAAATCAGATTCTAATTCATCCTGAAAAAAAATATGATCCATTTTCTGTATATATGGCAAGTCCACTTTACAGTCAGCTATGATTTATTTTCTTCCCAATTGTCAAGACAAATATTTATTACTCAATACTAACAATAATATCCAAAAGTTAAAATATAAACAGATATGGACAGGGAAATCCTATCTAGAGCAGGCTCCATAAATGAAATGATGCAACAGGTTTCCTTCACCATTAAATCATTTTGTTTGCTTACTTTTCATCAAAGTGAATGACATTCTCAATCAAAAATTTAACATAATATTTTATGTCAAAATTGTTTTTCTTCATGAGCTGTGACTCAATGTTAAGCATCCAGGATAAGAGGTAAACACATGACAAAAAACCTGAAACATTCAGGAATTTAATTATAATATGTCAACCTTTTCTATGCTTTCCATAATATTGCTTAACCTGAAAGGGAATAAAGTGATGGGTCTGTTTGTCTCTCTGTCTGCATATGTATTCTTCTGAGTAAAACAAAATAAAATAAGCTGACATGTAATTTTCTAATATTTCTTTTGTGGCTGTTTGGATAATTTAACACAAGAAAAAAAATATTGCAACCCTAATCAAAATAAAAGGATAAATACAAAGATGAAGTATACAAATAGTTTAGAGGGCAATATCAAGATTCATGAGGATGTTGGCAAGTTGGAAGAAGAGATAGAAGCCAATAAGACAAAGTAAAAAAAAACATAAATATAGGATAGAGGGAACCATAATAAACAGTAGTACATATGAAAAGATCTGGATATCTTGGAGAAAGATACTGAACATAAGCCAACAGTGTACTGTAGATGCTAAATAAATAAATAAATAGCTAGCTAGTTAGCATTTCTAGGTTGTATCAACAGTAATATAGTTTCAAGACTGAGAGAAGACACTGTTTTTCTTCTTTCAGCACTGGTCAGACCACATCTAGAACATTGTTTCCAGTTCTAAGAATCACAGTTTAGAAAGGAACTTGACAAACTAGATCATGCTCAGAGGGAAACAATCAAGATAATGAGGGGCCTGGATGGAAAAACCTTTGAGAAATGGTAAGAGGCACTGGTAGGGACACATGATAGCTGTCTAAGTATATGAAAAGTTGTTAAGCAGAACATGAGACTAACCGTTCAGAATTATTCCAGAAGTTAAGACAGGAATCAGTGGGTTTAAATGACAAGGAAGTAGATTTCAGCTGTACAGCAAAAAAAATTTCCTAATGGTACAAGCTGTTCAACAGTGGAACAGACTGCCTTGGGAGGTGACAGTCTCTTGTTTTATAGAGGTATTTAAATAGAAGCTGGACAGCTGTTTGTTAGAGCTGTGGCAGTAATGGATTTCTGCCCTGGGTAGGGGATTGTGTTAGATGCTAGCTGCCTTCCAATCCTTACATTCTGTGATTCTATGACCCTAAGGTAATAATTGAACAGGCTAGATTCACTCTTCCACTCTCCTTTGCATGTTTAAAAGAAGGTCCCGTATGAGTTGGGGCTATCATCCAGATCATATCAAAGGTATTTGCTGGTTGGAGGGGAATCATGACACAGTGTATTGTATTTGTTGCTATGAGGATGATAGCTAGACAGATACTTATATACTTACATACTTAAGGCTGGAGCTTTTGCTCATTGTTCACCACCTTGATGAATATTTCAGTTGCCAAATGATTCAATAATCATAATAGCCCAAAGTAATGAATTGAATGTATTTCTTGGAGATGGGAGTAGAATTCACCTTGGAACAGCTGTCTCCATATGGAGAAAATGCTAATATATAACAATCAGCTCTCAGATTATGGAGCTTTATATAGTCAAAACAGCACCATCCAAGCATATCATATTAGCTACGGAAACATTTACCTCTGGAAAATCAACAGGCTTATGGAACTTCAAACTTTAGAGAAGCACAACACTTATAATCCTCTTAGGGGGATAAAAACACTCTTTAAGGGGAGGGAAGAAAGCTCCCATAGGGACTTAGCATGGGCGATACAGAAGGGATGTTTTCTATTGCTTCTTATATTTTAGCCTGTGGTTAGATGTAGGGGGCTGACACCTTTAGTGCTTTTTAACTCTGACCTGCTGGGCAAATAGGATCCATTGTTTTTATCGTTTTTACTGCTCTTGTTCCTTTTATTGTCTTGTTGGTACTGGTCTAAGACCATAATAAAGTCACTACTACTACTAGATATAGAATGTTTATTAGCTCTTGGTAGTGAGAGGACTGAAAATTGTGATGGGACAAATCACAGAATTGAATTCTGAAAGTGCAGAATTCTGAAAGGGAACATGGGTGGCTAAAATGCTTAGTGGAGTCCATACCGCAATGTGCAAATTCCATTTGTCCAGCTTAAGCCCCAGGTACTTTCTCTGATTAGCTAAAGGAAATATAGTAAATATATTTATAGAGGCTAATGACATGTAGCTTTCCAGGTGTTGCTGTGCACTGACTAATGACTCCTCAGGCCCTAGCTGGCTCTTATTTTGCACATTAAAAAAATCTGAAGATTGTATTTATATTTATGGGCATTTCAAGCTGTTATGTTGGGAATTACAAGGAAAAACAGCCAAATAAAGCAGTCAGTTAAATCTATACAGAAGGGAGGGAAAGCAACACCTGCTTTTGCTTTTGTTTTTTTAAGTGAACTATAACTTAAAATTACTGCAGGGATTCACAATATCCTTTATTGCAAAGTTAATCATGTTTGGCTCAGTGACTGTAAATAACGTCAAGACATTTCCTCGAGCTTAAACACATTGTTAGATGTAAAAAAAAAAAAAAAAGCCATCCCACATTTGGAAGGGGCTGATTAGATTCCTGAAAAATGTATTTGCCTTTTTATAAAATAAAGCTTTATCTTAACCACTGTTTCAGAGTTAGGTTAAAAAATAAGAGTGAGGAGCCGATATTTTGATTACCAAGAGGAGACAAAACAATTGTTGATACAGTTGAAGATTCATTCCAGGCACATTGCAACAGTATTGTAAATAAACCCACAGAAGTTGGTCGGCTGTAAACATAACTTATCAGTCTGTTGGGAGGCGACAAAATTGGTGTACAGCTCAATCCTTGTAGTAGCCCATCGCATTTTGTTACCAGTTACAAGGAAGAAACTGCTGGGTGAAGTCATTCATCACCACAAGGTGAAATACCATCACTATGCTGATGATACACAGTTATAGATCTCCACCCAAGGCCAGAGAAGTGATGCTACTGAGGTGCTTACTCAGTGCCTGTAGGTTGTGAGGGTCTGGATGGGGAGGAATCAGTTGTGACTCAACCCTGGCAAGACAGAGTGGCTTTGAGGCTTTGGGTCCCCTGGATCTGGAGATTTTCCATCTGTAACTCTTGATGAGGCAGCACTCCCCCATATGGAATTGTTGCACAATTTGAGGCTTCTCCTGGACTCACAGCTCCTGATCAAAGAGCAGGAGGCGGCCATGGCTAGGGGAGCTTTTGCACAACTCCATCTTGTGTGCCAGTTGTGTCCACTCCTGGACCAAGAGGCTCTGCTCACAGTCACTGATGCCTTAGTCATTTCCGCACACACACACACACATACACACACACTCATATATGATTTTGTTAAAGATTTTAAAAAAGAAAATAAAAAACTGATACAAACTAACATGAAGTAGGAAAAAGGAAGGAAAAAGAAAGAAATCAAAGAGAAAGCTAAAAGTGCAAGAAAGAAAAAAAGTGAAAGAAAAATAGAAAAGAAAAAAACGATAGAAAGAAGTAGTTTCTGATTTTCTTTACAGCAGTTATAAGTACAATTATAAGTTTGCCTCTTACACTATGGTTACAACATACCTCTCTTCTTCCTATAATCTATTCTATTTTATCATCAAAACCATAAATCATAAGTTCACTTTTTTTTTCTGTTTCATGCAAAAGTCTATAAGGGGTTTCCAGTCAACAATAAATGTAGATATTGTCTTTTCTCTGATCAAAGAAGTCAAATTGGCCATCTCAGCAAGTCCCATCATTTTCACCAACCAATCCTTCATTAAGGGTAATGCCGAATCTTTCCATCTTTGTGCATACGATTTCACTGCAGTTATCATGTATAAAAACAAAGTTCCATGACTTTTTTCCAACTGTTTGTTCATCAATCCCAAAAGAAAAACCTCTGGTTTCAATTGTATATTAATCTTTAAAAACGTTTGAATCAGTGTATGTATTTGGATTCAAAATTTTCTAGCTTTTTTACATGTCCACCAAACATGATAAAAATGTCCCTTCTATGCCTTAGTCACTTCCTGACTGGACTACTGCAATGGCTCTACTTGGGGTTGCCCTTAAGGAACACTCAGAAGCTTCAGCCAGTGCAAAATGTAGTGTGTGGGGGGGTGCTGTTTTGGGCACACCACAGTTCTTCTGGGTTATCCAATTGTGGTGTGAGCCTCACTGGCTCTCAGGATGCTTCCAGGTGCAATTTAAGATTCTGGTTATCACCTTTAAAGCCCTGAATGGCACAGGGCCAGATTATTTGTGGGACTGCCTCTCCCCAAGGGTTTCTGCCCATCGCACCAGATCTGAAAGGGTGGGTATATTCCAGATCTCCTCTATCACCTCTATGGTGTCATCTGGTGAGACCAAGGAAATATACTTTCTCTATCATGGTGTCTGCCTGTGGAGCAGTCTTCCCCCAAGATCTGGAAGGCCCCACCCTCTTGGCCTTCCAGAAGGCTGTGAAGATCTGGCGGGTCCTCCAGATGCTGGGCCGGGATGTTTGCGGAAACTGATAGAGGTGTAGTTGTATTGGTAGTATGTTATGATGCCTCAAACATTGTGATTTTCATATGGTACAGGATGTAACTACCTTGCATGGAAAGTAAAAATAGTAAGATATATATATTTTTAAGTAATAGATCCTCCCATCTTCTATGATCACTTATATTATATTGCTGATATAAATTAGGTTACTATAAACCAGACACAAAGACAGAAGTATTATTATGGAGTGCTGCATAGATTTACTGAAACTAGGTCTTGTTGTCTACTGAACATGATAAAACAAGTTTTGAATGATCAAAGATAATGGGGACAGGAGGGGGTAAAATTACAACACAAAAGAAAATTTGAGAAAGCAATTCTAAAGATCCAGAAATGGATGAGGTGTTAATTAAAAAAAAGAAGACATTTACTTTTTTACTATGCTTTTTTTTAGCAATTCATGCAGAACATGTTGAAAAAGAAAAAAAAAGAGAAGCAATGAGTTTTTTGCACAGAAATCAGCCTAGCGCTGCAAATTACTTTTGTGATATTTAAGGATCTATGATTCTGTTAATAAAGACTGATAATAGTTTCAAAGCAGAGCCTTTCTCAGAAATGTGATGTAACAATTTAGCTGCATTTCCAAGGAAAAGAAAGAAAATATCCTAAATAGGAAGACAATACTATTATTCTTTGCAGTGTGTTATTTTTGTATGCATGAAACTCATTAGCAGTTTTATGTGCATCCTGGTTCCATTTTTTAAAAAACAGTTTTTAATGGGAAAAAGTCTCTGACAATTCCAATAAAGAAGGAGAGGGAGAGAGTGCACTGTGGAGAAAATTATTCTTCTAAAGCCAGTGAGTTGGCTTAAAATAAACATACTGAGTCAAAGACAAATGATTGGGTATCATATGATTGCACTGCTATTTTTCACCATCCATTAATCCAGATGGCTGTAAATTCCCATCAGGAGAGAGAATTATTAGATAATAACAGCTGAAGGCTGCTTTCTTTTTGGGTCTCTAATATCTTGGGCTTGTGATCTGACCCTCTCAATCCTCTTCCCTCTCTCCAATTTGATGAGAATGACCATCAAAAGGTGACTGAAGGTGACTGAGCCAGCTCTACATCCATTGACTTGCCAGACTATCCAACTCGCACTTAACCAGCTCAGTAATCAGCATGACTGTGTGGGCATATTATTATCTGTACCTAGAGTTTCCCAACCAACGTGGCTATAGTTGCATGCCTAATCACTATAAGATCTCCATCCAAAGAGATGAACGGTATCTTCAAGATATCCTCCTATCTTTCCTTTATAGGGTTCTTCACATTTCCACCAGATTTGGGCTGACTGAGAAAGAATATCCTAGACCCAGATCCTAGAGAACTGCCTTTGGTAAAATAGGACCCATTCCCACTCTCTAGTAGTATTCCTGTGCATTCAAATCTGGAGGCAAGTGGTAAACTAACCCAGACTGGCTTCCTGCAACACGGTTTGTTCTTGGTTTAGCACATTTCATTTTGTAAACCCAACATTTGTGGTTTGTAAACCATGACGGATGGCTTAGTAAGTCGTAAGGACCAAGCCAAATGTGAAAGTAAATATAGCTAAGCATATTGCATACATACAGCCTCAGACTTTTTTACTAATCCAACAAACACTTTGGCCCTTGGCTAACAAGTGGTAGGTGATTTATAGGATAAGTAGGATAGGGGAGATACTTGCAGGAACTTAAGGAGGTGACCTGTTATAACCAAAGTCAGTGCAGTTGTTCAGCTTTCACCAGAGTTCTGTGACTGCCCAATAAGCAGGATCAGTGTGTCCAGGACTTTAGTTACTTTGTACAGCAGTTCCAGGGTTCCTTGACTTCTGTTAGGTAATAGGAATCTGTTACCAAAGATCTAATAGGGATCTTCCACTCCAACAAGCTGAGTATACCCTGGCAATTCAATAGCCTTCATAGGCCTGTTTCTATGTCTCTCTTAGGGTCCAGTTTTAATTAAAAATGCATCAACCAGTTGGGGGTTCAGATGAGGCCCAAGTCATTTCTGCCGACTAAAAGCCA
The DNA here is from genome assembly GCA_030867105.1 of Liasis olivaceus. Lineage (NCBI taxonomy): Eukaryota > Metazoa > Chordata > Lepidosauria > Squamata > Pythonidae > Liasis > Liasis olivaceus. Next base: position 24,296,630 of record CM061351.1, on the reverse strand, counting down.
ACAGACTCCAAAATTTGCCATCTGACTCCAAAATCTGCTGACAGAGAAGTCCACCAGCATAACACTGAAATCTGTCAGCAAGAGAATCGATAAAGGAATGATGAGGGCCAAGTCAGGGAAATGCTGATGTCTTCAGTGCTAGCAGGCAATCAGGCTAGCTGAAGATAGTCTTGGGCTGATTCCAACTACTGAATATAATGGAAGATCCAAGTGTCCAGTCCTGAGCTGGGAGGAGTTTGGATTTAGCACCAATTCAGCCAGCTAATGTCAGTTTGGTTTGTTAGGACAGTGCTACCCATCGACCTTCCCAAGCAAAATAAGTCTAAGCAAGCTTTAAGGAGACTGAATAGTCCTGCAAAAGAAATGCAGTAGCAGTACTGCAATGTGCTTTTAAAGAAACATGGCTTTCCAAGAAGAAAAAGGTGATCAGGTTGAAAATGTTGCATATGCCATTTATTGCAGGATGTTCTAAGGGGTGAGGAACTAATAAGGATGATACATTTTATTTTCCTAACTTTGCAGAAAATTCTGCAGGAGATATTCCATGTTTGGTTATTTCTGCCTGTTGCTCTGAAAATTCTATGTGTGTGCTGTTTTTATTTTATTTTCTTCATGCACAAATAGATTTCAACTGATGCATCCAAGTGCCACAGTATTTCCTCTAGCATTTAGTGTGCTTCACATCTAACATGCCATGGCTCTGGGTCGTTTACATAAAGCAATTCCATTTTTCAGGACCTTCTTGATCAAAACCGATGTGACTGACAAGAACTCTCCATCGTAATGAAAGATTCCTAGCATGTCTGCCATAGTCTACTGAGATTAGAAAAGAGCAATTGATGTGAAAGTTATTTTGTCTCAACATACTAGCTTAAGAAAAAAACACAGCTAATGCCATTGGATAATGGGTAGCGCATTTGTTACAGCTCGGTATGGTTTACCTTGAAGGTTATGATAATGTAAAATGTTCTATCAAGACTGAGTAATTGCAATTAGATAGCAGGTGAAGTGGAAACATGATAGATTTCTTGATTTCTCGGCTATCTCGGCTAGTAGGTAGTTCAAGGCACATTATAGCATGAAGCCTCCTATGCATGTTTACTAAGACCCACTGTGCTTGTAAAGCTGCATAGGATTGCAGCCTAAACGCAGAAGTGAGTGCAATGGCAGAAAAATAAGATGGAAAAGCTGATGTTGTATAAGCAAATAAAAGGGATTTTATTTCTGTGTTTGTGGATTATCAATGTAAGAAATTAATAAATAAATCATCTATACTCTTCCTTTTGAAGTGACTCTGTGATTGAGGCAAGGAACAATACCCAAAATATATTAGAGAGTTATTGGAGACTGCATCAGTAAAATTAAATGGATCTGTCAAATTAGTGTATCTCCCAAGGATTCTGAAATGAAAACAGAAGATCAGATTGCTAGTAGCAATCGACATTGTGGAAGATTGGGCAAAGACCCACACATACTCAGATAAGGATGTCCTCGGCACTTGGCCCAGGGACAAACTTATGGTCACAACGAAGTAGGAATTAAGATATAAAAGGCAGCGAGAGAGACTTGTACTTTTGAAGGCTTTGGTGTAGACCATCCGGAAGGTGCTACGCTCCGTTGGACTGGCTGGATCCTCTGGCAGCAGAACAGGCATGTGTTTGGGTAATATTCTTATTATGCTTCTCTCTGTACTTTAAATCTTATAACAAATATACTTCTGTTGCATTGCCTGCACTCCTTAGGTGTGATTATTGCCTTTGAATCCTAAAAGAACCTCTTAGCTCAGTTGGCCAATAGAGCTATTTCAAGAATAGCCATGTTATCTGGAATAAAGAACTTGTTCACCTGCCCAGAGCTACAACTGTTCTGAATTGTCCTTAGACAGTTCCTAGCCCAGGAAATAAGACTTTAACTTGCAATCTTAAGCAACTTATAAATAAGGAAGATTTTTTTTTGAGTACATATAGACAGCATTGCAGTCAGTCAGTCAGTCAGTCAGTCAGTCAGTCAGTCAGTCATTCATTCATTCATTCATTCATTCATTCATTCATTCATTCATTCATTCCTGTTGGGAGACTTGAAAGAACAGGTTAAGGACAGATTGCCATGGAGAAAATCTATCTATGTGGTCACTAGGAGTTGAAAACGACTTGATGGCCCAATCAGTCAATCAATCTCTCATATATATGACTTAGTTTACAAACAGTTAAAACAAATATAAAACAGCAAAAAAAAAAGAAGAAGTTACTGATTTCAGTTTTTTTGCAGCCAGAACAATTGTTCATTACACTGCCACTCTCAGTTTAGATGAGTTTAATGTCACAGTTGCCTTAGTGTGATTCTTTGCTCATGTACATTTCTGCCATCATGGTATTTCATTGGGGTCAGCGGGGGGAATGGAGGGTGGGCAATTGATTAAACATAAGTTATGAGGTTGCAACACAAATTCTAGCCCTAACATACCAGTGTGAACATGGTGATGCAAGTATGAAAGAGCAGATCTTTCATAGTGATGTACATATTTCATCATTCTGGCATCATCATAAATAGAAACAGATGTTAGGTTGTAGACTTGGAACATGTCCCACTGAATACTGTGGGGGCTTTCCAAGAATAGGCTGCAGATCAGTTCAAGACTAATTAATTTGTCTTGGTTCACACAGATCCATTATTCAGGAAGAAATACCGCTGCTTCCTACGCATGTAATGATTTAAAATTGTTTTAAAATGACCTAGCTATGATTATTCATGATTTAGTCACATCTCTTTTTTTATTTAACAATATCTTATTGAAATTTTAAAATTACAAAGTTAAAAGTTAGAAATGAAAAAGAAAATTGAAAATACAAATTATAAAGAAAAGGAAAAGAAAAAGGGAGATAAAGTAAAAGAAAAAGAAAAAAGACATGAAAAATAGATAACTTCCAGTCTATCTCTGGTTTTAGGAATAGTAAGACTATCATAAGTGCTAGTTTTTAATACATTAAGTAGGAGTAATTCTTTGTCAAGACATATCCCATTACATTTATAATCTAATCTTCAAATCTCCATGTAAGCTTCACCCCACCTGCATTTTGCAAATAGTCCATCAATGGTTTCCGTTCTTTAAGGTAATAGTTATTTGAGTTTTCTTTTAATAAGCAAGTCAGTTTATCATTTTCTGCCATTTCCATCAGTTTTAACAACCATTCTTGTATTGTTGGTAGTGCCTGGGTTTTCCAAAATTGTGCATAAAGAAGTCTTGCTGCGGTAATCATGTATTGAGTAATTCTAATAAGATGTTTTCCTATTTGAAAATCCATTATCCCCAACAGGAATAGTTCTGGTATAAATGGAATCTGTATTTGTAGTATGCTCTGCATCAAGGTTTGTATGTGAATCCAGAATTTCTTTGCAATTTTACATGTCCACCACATATGGTAAAACGACCCTTATGATTTAGTTACATCTCAGTTGTGGTGGACACACTACCTGGATGGAAACGCTTCTGAGGAGTTCTCGGCAGTTACAGTTGGGACAAAACTGAGCCATCTGGCTGTGAACAGGAGGATGATACATCTGGAATTTATGTATTATAAAACTGCTGTTCTTATTCATATGTGATGGGCGACCTCTAATTACTTCTGCAAGAAACAATTAATATTGGAGGGTTATTATGAGAAGAGGGCAGTCACTTGAGTTGGGATCAGGCATTGTACTGAGCCACACTTCCATTAACCAGGGTTTGTTGTATGGACCAACAATGGGCTGGGTTTGGGCATCCATCAAGGAGTCAAAAAAGTCAAGATGGTGGCTGCAACCACATGATCAAACATCCCTCCTAGCTGGGTTCATATACGTTAAACCATAGTCCCCAATTATAAACCGCGAACCACAGAGTTTGTGTTCGTACACCAAAAAACATTTTGGCATAGTGAAATGTCTGAATTCACCATTCTATTTCCAATAAGTTTTGGTGTGGACAACGGACCTGACCTATTATCGCTGCAATGTTTTTTCTTTTGTCCACTGTGTTGACTATTTTACTTTGATTAGACTATAAACTGCCTTGAATTTTTGAAAATAGGCTGGTACAGAAATGATTGTGTACATAAATAAATAAACAAATGAATCTCTCCTTCCACAGATGGAATGAGCTTAAGCTACAAAAAAGATTTCAGTTAAAATGTAAACAATTTCATCAATAAAACAATTTGACAGTTGAACCAATTACCTAGTGAGATGGTGAACGCTCCTTGGATGAATGCAGTGGCCAATTGCCTGGCTTGTCTCAAAAACTACAGAAAACTGTAGTAAGTGAGAACACAAAGGTACTGTTTATATTATGGGAACAGAAGTAGGCATGGAATAGTTATATCTATATATCTATTTTCCTATCTATCTCACAACACACGTAGCCATATGGGCATATTGATTTGATTTATATATACTTTGCTTAACCATGGTTTGTTAAATAAAAACGATTGACTAGATTTGCCCAACACACTTAGCCATAAACTTAACCATAAACTAAACCATGCTTCACAAACTGTCTCAATTCATACAACTGGATTATGGTCTGTAGCCAAAACATGGTGAATAAGGAAAAACAGGGAGGTGTCTGCCTCTTTGAGTGAACCTACAGTGTGTAGATCTTGAGATTTTAAGACAAGAAAACTTAATGGAAAACTACAGAGGCCCAGTATCTCTCCAATAGCTTAATAGGTGAGTATAGTAGTCACAGAATGCTGAGTGTCTGTAAGGAAAGGGGAGGAACAGAGATTTTGGGAAGATGGACTACAGCAGAATTCTGGGAGTTGAAGTCCACACATCTTCAAGTCGCTAAGGTTGAGGAACCCTGGACTAGAGGATCCGGGGAGCACTCCACATTGCCACATTCTGTCACTTCTATTTGTATTTAGTCACAAACGTCAATTCAGTCCTATTATAATGACAACCTCCACTTCATTATTATAATGGGAAAAGTAGAAACTGTCTGTCTTAAATCAGGTGTATGTTGGATTGCCAATTCTATTTACTAGTTCAGTTCTTATATTTTTAACTGTAACTGAATTTTCAAGCATTAAAAGTAATGAAGGTTTTCTTAACAAGGCAGGAGAAACCATAGCTGAGCAATTTTCTTTCATGCATCTCTTAATTCTCAAGAACATGGGCAGTAAAAAGCTGACATCCTTATTTTCAATTTTAATTCCTAATATTTTAATTGGTTTTCTCTGCTGAAGAACTTATGCCTGTGATCAAACATGTGTTACAGATTGCTATCACCTGTTCTCCAATCAAGAAAAATTGGGGATCTTTTATGAATTTAGCCTGTTCTTCATTCAAGAAACATTGGACTTCAAAAAACATTCAAGAAACTACACAGTGCAGATTGATTTGATATTAGTGCAATGATATGGGAAGTATAAAACCAATGAAAAGGTCATTTTTGAAACCAATCCAAAAGTAGATCATGAAGCCATATACAATGTTCTGCAGCAATGAAAGCAAAGTTCTCATTAGAAATCATCCATGAATGGATGTTGATAAGGATTTGCAGCTGGAAAGATATGCCCAAAGCACAGAACTGCCTCTTAAAATGCTGTAATCAGCAGACAGTTGATTGCTATCCTTTTGCCCAATAGCCACAGAGCCTCCAACATCCATATGCTGAAAAAAAATTCAGCTTTCTTCCTTTCAACATCTCCATGCCAGGACCTGAGCCCACAGGATCCAGCATATTTGTCACATCGGGTACTGACTATTGTAACATTACAGTATTAGAACCTATTCCATGGCCTGAGTGATACAGTTGACGTCCCTCCAAGATTGGGTGAAAATGTGGTGGCAACTACCATTATCCATTAAGAACAGTACAGTTCTATGGAGTCATTCCAAAGCAGAGAAATGGGTGGAGAATGGGAGGAATGTGGAATCTTTTTGCCTATTAAAGGCTGTGCTGATTTGGTACAAATCCAGGGATAATCAAGGGCCAATGTGCCTTGTCCATCTGATTTTAATTTTCTAAAGTTATCTTAGTTTGAAAAAAATAAAAGTTAAATGGGAAGGTGGCTTATTGCAAAGGAAAGTACTAGCCTGGACACCACTCGGGTTCCATAGGCATTCTTGGAGAAGAATATGTTTTCCTGCCACAGCTTACTGATTTCTTTGGAAGGATTCTCACTTGCCCAGAAAAAGAGGCAATGGTAAGCTGTGGATGAGAGCATCCTGGGCACTAGGGAGGATGAAGGAGAACACCCATAATAATTTGCTTTCTAATAAACAGGTGCTTTATAACCTGCCATCCTCACCATGCAGCCATTTTTGCAATAGTGCTCACAGGATGCTCACAAAATTCCAAATGGGCCCATCAAATGCCAATTCATCAGGATGTCACCGCATAAATGCCACAGTTTATGGACTTGTGTCAGATGCTGTGATGCAAGTATGCAATTAGGGCAATTGCATGATAGCATCCTTGCCATTGTCATGGTTTGTTACTGACCTTGCTGGTACCCACAGCACCAAAAGGTTGTCTATCCTGAGCTGACCAGCCTTGGCTCTCATTCTAAAAATGACTAGAGCTGAACCTATTTAGTTTGGATGGAGTAGTCTCAAAATTGGGTAGGACCATTTTCTTTCTCTGTTATTCTCTTCCCTTCTCCCTCCCTGCATAGCATGCTGTTGGAGGATGAACTAATCATTCCTGCTCAAAGTCTGAACTTACTGGAGCAACTGGGCTGAACAAATTAGGTGTGTGGTGGGTGGGTTGATGTAGAATGGCAAGAGGAACCATTTTGCTAACTCACCAGTTTTTCAACTGATATGGAGGACCCTAGTGACTCTATATGAATTGAAAAGATGATAAATTAGCTAGGGTCACTTGGGGTCCTATTTTAGCTTCTATATTCTCCTAGGCTGAACTGGTTTCTCGGCAGACAAATCAATGACGCAGAACAGATATGTGTCACACACGATGCTTACATTATCTACAACAGCTCAGCCATTCTGTGTCTTCACAGCATATTTGTGAGAGTATGGAATAGTGGGGTGAAGAATGTACTCTCATCCCCCGAAGAGCGGGGGAGAGATAAGAGGATGAGACTGGCACCTCCCTGAGGAATGCTAGTGATGTTTATGGATTGACCCTGGGAACTACTCTCAGTCTGGGAAGATTCTGTGTATAGTGTGAAGCCAAATAAACCTTGCTGGATTGAATCTGTATTGTCTCCTGGAGTTTCCTGGGCTAAACCTGACAATATTCCAAATTAAGTATCATTTGTGTTAAACCCATGCATACTTCAGAACACCCAAGGCCAGAAAAACTACCAAAAGAAATGTTCACAGAATGCTGCTCAGCACCCTCAAGTTTAAGTTTGACCCCTTTCTTTTTTCAGCATGTTTACAAAGCCCTTCATTTGTCATGGTGGCACTAAAATAGAAATGTTTAGTTAGGAATTCTGAAAGTTCTGTTCCAAAACATCTGGAGGATATTCTTTTAAAATATGAATAAGCAAGTATGTCACCTGACACTTCTTATTTACATGGGCTCAACTCACACATTGCACTAAACCACAGTTGTTTTGCCTTGGATTACTAAGCAAGCCAGAACCAGTTGGACTCATTCTTAATGCTAAGCCATAAATCATGGTTTGCAAATCACAATGGCTTGGTTCACACAATATTATTAAAACAAGAATAAACAAACCATATTATGGCTTGTGATGTGAGAACTGAACCACAATGTGGCTTTACCCCAGACCTTAGTGAGATGTGCAGTTTAGAGCAATTCTAAAGGCTTGATCCCTAATTCAAAATTCTCTGTGAAACTCTGCCTCAAATATGCTCTTTCTGAGCTGAAAATAATTATGCTTATGACAACAGTACAAGGGGAAAACAAATATACACCTTTCAGCACTTTCCTATGTTAAATGCTTTGGTGGAAAGGGCAAGGAGAGGAGATGGAGAAGGAATACTGGAGTAATAAAATCAGAGTGTCCTAAAATCAGAGTAATATATGCATTTAGACATCTAGTTGTAGCTCTTTGGAAGAGAGGGAGGGAGAAACAAGAAGCTCTGTCTTTTGCTTTTGCTCAAAATTTGGCCTGATTGTAAACCAACTCTTGTCTTGAGTGGTTCTATGTGGCAGCATTTCCCTTCTGAATTCCTAATGAGACAGACTGATTTCTTTTTTCATCATTCTCATTCCTGTTCTTGCTTGACCCTCCTTCAATTGCCTTCACTCAAGCTTTACATTCTGTCCCTCTCCCTCTCCCTTCCCTTCCTTCCTTCTATCTGGAGGAAGCAGCTAAGTTAAGATTCCACCAAGGAAATGTTTTGGAGCCAGATAATATACAGAATACTGGAAACGAAACGGCAACCAATGCAGCTTGCGTAACAGCAGTGTTATATGTGCCCCCTAGGGGGATTCAGAACTGTCCGCACTGCAGCATTCTGTACCAGCTGTAGCTTCCGGATACTCTTCAAGGGTAGCTCCGTGTAGAGCGCATTGCAGTAATCCAGCCGGGAGGTTACCAGGGCATGAGTGACTGTGCGGAGGGCCTTCTGATCAAGGAAGGGGCGTAACTGCTGCACAACACGAAGTTGCGCAAAGGCCCTAGACAAGACTGCCACATGCTCTTCGAACAGGAGTCATGAGTCCAGGAGGACCCCCAAGTTACGCACTGGGTCTGTCTGGGGTAGTGCAACCCCGTCAAGAACCAAAGATGATAAACTCCTAGATCTTGAGGCTCCCCGCACCCACAGGTACTCCGTCTTACCAGGGTTCAGTTGAAGCCTGATGTCCCCCATCCAGGCCCCCACAGACTCTAGGCACCACGAGAGGGTAGCCACAGCATCACTTAGATCACCCAGGATGGAGATGTATAATTGGGTATCATCAGCATACTGATGATACCTCATCCCATGGTGCTGGATGATCTCACCCAACGGTTTCATGTGGATGTTAAATAGGAGCAGTGAGAGCACCAAACCCTGCGGCACCCCACAAAGTAGGGGCCCTGGGCTGGACCTCTCGCTCCCTATCAACACCGATTGGGTTCGGCCTTGGAGAAAGGAGCTGAACCAGCACAACACTATGCTGTCCAGTCCCAACTCCTGCAGCCGACTCAAAAGGATACCATGGTCGATGGTATTGAAAACCGCTGAGAAGTTAAGAAGAACAAGAATGGATGCACTATCCCCATCCCGCTCTTGCCAGAGATCATCCAAAAGTGCAACCAATGCTGTTTCTGTCCCATAACCAGGCCTGAAACCTGACTGATAGGGGTCCAGATAATCTGTTTCCTCCAGGATCCTCTGAAGCTGCCACGTGACCACCTTTTCCACCACCTTCCCTAGAAAGGGTTAGGGTTAGGGTTAGGGTTAGGGTTAGGGGAGAAAGGGAATCCTAGAAAGGGAAGGTGGGAGAAAGGGATCCTAGAAAGGGAAGGTGGGAGACTGGACAAAAATTGTCCAGAAGGGTGGGATCTAGCAATAGTTTCTTGAGGAAGGGGCGGACCAAAGCCTTCTTGAAAGGCTTCGGGAACACCCCCTCCTGCAAGGATGAATTGACCACCGCCAGTATCCACCCTAAGGTCACCTTAATTAATCTTAAGGATTTTCTGCTGAATTTGACTCATACACTCAGTTGATTATTAATCAGTCAAAAGTGACAACCCAAAACCTGCCTTATTGGTTCGGAAGTAAAATGTGACTAGGATTATGTATGAATTCATTTGCAATCAGTACCCAGATTCTTATATCCAACCCTGAAGACTACTAAAGTAAAAAAAAAAAAAAAGATTCCTGTGCTGTCTTTGCTGCTGTAAAATCAATGGAAAACTAACGTTGTTAAAATTCCAGCAATGCAAGTGAGCTCTGAATGGAAATTGTTTCTACACTTACAAGAAAACAACAGTAAAGCTCTACAGAAGAAAATAGATAATTCACTTCAGACACCAAAACTGGGAACTCTTCATACCTTTCCAGAATCAGTATTAATCAGAGCTTATGGATCTGAAATATATCCACACAGTTCCACATATCTGACTGAAAGAGTCATTCTATCTTAGCTAGGGGAAAGAAATAAATGTAACACTTCCATATCAGTCCTTTTCTCCACAACTGCAAGTTGTAATTTCGATTTAGGTTCACTTCATTGTTTCATTCCAATAATTAAAAAAAAAAAGGAGGGGACACATTACCACAAATCTTAAAATGACCATTCTTGAACAAGAAAATTCAAGGATAAGGGAAGAGGAGGGGATGAAAGGCAGAGCAAAAAATACTCTGCTACTGGAGATTGTGGGGCAAAAAAATCCAATTTTCATAGCTTTTTCACTGTGTCTCTGTGTGTGGGAGCATTATGCTAGGGATGGGAATAGTACTGGTGTACACCAACAGATAATGGGGGCTTACCTGTTTCTTTAATCAGTGATGTCATCAAAGTAATCAAACAAAACTCATGTGATGCTGACATGACATCTACCAGATCTGGCATGTTTAATCTAATCCAGTGTTTCTCAAACTTGGCAACTTTAAGATGTGTGGACTTCAACTCCCAGGCTTCATTGTAGTTTGGAAGCAAACCCTAGTTTGTGCATTATGAAATAAATAATATACGCTATTACTCCTGATGGGCAATCTAGACCTACATGCCACATATACCCTCATCCTTTTTTTGGCCTTAGAAAATCCACCACCACCCCTCAGCATCACACTGTGGTTGTAACTCAGCCACAAACCTCCAGATAATAGTGATGAAATTTTAAAACAGTTTGATAGAAAATATGTACACTAACCATCCAGGAGGGAAAATGCTAAATTGTACCCCTCCCTTCCAGTAATGTCACTGTCTTGCCATACTGCTCCCTGGAACCCCCCAGATGGTGGGAGACAAAAATGGGAAGAAAGTCTCCCTTGCAAAAGATTTGCTGGGGCTGAGGAGCAATGAGGATCCAGCCATACCTTTAGGGAGTCACATCTAGGAGAGGCTGGATGGAAGGGCCCATGATAGTAATGTTGGAGGACATAGTCTTGTGTGCTACTTGACCTGTAGTCCCTCTGCAGAAAAGGATACTGCCTTGCTGGTAGTGATGAAGTAAGTTCAACCATTGGATTAATGTGCTTCTTAAATTAGATTAAGAGAACCGAAAGGTGCCCAGAAACTCTATCTTCTTTTCTTAGGCAAAGGATATGCCAGGAATGTATAGGAGTAGGTTGCTGAGATCTGCAAAGGATGCTTAGAATGCAATCAATTGAAAAATAAGGGTAGAACGTGCTTCCCATCCTTTGAGGCTCATTTTTCTTGTTTGAAATGGAGGACAATTAGAAGTCCTAAAACAAAAAAGGTGACAGAGCTATTATGCATGAAGAACGGAAACCCCATAGAAAGTAGTAGAAAACTTCAGTATCACTAACATTAGGACTGCTTTCAACTTCAGAATAAAGGCTTCTGAAAGATCTGCTGCCAGGAGGTCAATTTCACCTGAGTGAAGAGCAGCCCAGCAGGCATTCAAATATCAAGGTTATTCAGGTTGCATCGGCCAACCAATTTACACATTTGCAATTACTGGATTCTATTCATATAGCTGTCAGTTGTCGAACGAATAGCAAGACAGCCAAACTTGCATTATTTCCTCCTGGAATCACTAAGTGCTTTGTTCGCAGGGATGGACACTTTCTTTTATGTGGCTGATGTAGCAGATTGTGCTTATAAAATCTCTGTAAGACATTAACTCATTAAAGTGATAGATCACCCTTAAGAGGAAAACCATCTTTAAGGGAAGAGGGGCAGGAAGGGGAAAGCAATTTCTGATTCAAAAAGCAAGCCAAATGTAAATTTAGATTCAAAGACATAAAAGGCCACACTAACAGCTTGGTGGCTTGGTGATGATGCCAAGCAGCATCTATAAGGAGAGAAGACACAGGAAAAAAAAAAAAAGATTATTCAGGCTGTGGTGCTCGAGGATCTGGGAAGAGAAGAACAGTCCGTGCATATAGCTACTGCTATGTTTTCTTCTAAGGAGAACCAGAGCTATAAATGTTCAATAGAAGCCACAATAACATCACATGCTTGATAATGGCTCAGTGGTGGAATCCATGGTTCTCATCTGAAAGTCCCCAATCCAACCTAGAGAATTGCTTTAATAAATTGGAGAAAAGAATGATGCCAATTTTTTTTCTTTTAAAAATGCAAATAGCCATTCAGAGAGATGGTGTTTACTTGCTGTCCTGATGTAGTTTGTTTGTTTTTGGCTTAGCGTATTATGTAAACCCAGCTAATTATGGTTCATACATGATGGTTTATACAGCTTTACATTGTTTCTGAATTTCACCAATGTCACTTTTCAATAAACCATAGTTTAAACAAATCAAGGCTTACTAGAATTAAACTTCTCCCACACCCCAAGATTGCTCAGGTTTTTCCAGCTTGACCCCTCAAATATTCCCATTAGATTTAGCCCTTGGATTTTAGAATTCCAAATTATTTATTTTTATTTATTTATTTATCAAATTTCTCCCCCACCCATCTCCCCCCAATGGGGGAACTCTGGGAGACTCACACAGAACATTAAAAATATGAATATATATAAATACATAAAACATAAATTTAAAAACATTTCTAAAAAAGGGAGAGTCCAAGAAAATGAAAAAATCTGGAGCTGAAGACAGGAAGCCTCTATGGGGCTAGTTATCCCCATGCTTGAGGTATTCCCTCCCCTCCCAGGCCAAGTGGCAGAACCAGGTCTTCAAAGCCCTACGGAAGGCCAGGAGTGAGGGGGCCAATTGCACCTCCAGGGACAGAATATTCCAAATTACCTGATAATTGTTTCTGATTGTGTATTGCTGAATGGGTACTCAGTGCAATTTGCCACAATTTTTATTTCCTTTAGTCTCCCAAACAGTGTATAGTTTTACATATTGTATAAATTCAGTACTGGAAAAAAACTGACATGATTGATTCAAAATGTTGATGAATGCATGCATTTATACAATCTTACATTTTCTCTGTGCAATGCTTTACCAAGACACACTTTCAAAATTGAGGGAAAATGTAAATAAAAAGAAAGCTACAAGAAACTGTGCTCCAATTTCAGTTATTTTTCAGAATATACTTGATTAAATTATAATTCATCCACTGTATTTTAAAAGAAAGAATTATATGTTCCCCTCCCCCTGCCCAGAGAAAAACAATAAATAGATATAATGGGAGACATCTACTCATCTTTATATTTTCTTAAGCAAAAGCTCCTTTGTTTTCATTTTTATTGCAATGATATGCTTTTTTCTGTAGTGAGATTCAGCAATGTGTTTTAATGGAAAGATACAGAAAATGATACAGGAGTTCCATAATAACTCTGGCAAAGAAGAAAAGAGAAAGAAATGAAGTTGTATATTTGAATGATTCACAGCTTCCAAGTAGTTTATTTTTCTGTTCAAGTTATTTTGGGGGGAAATAAATCTATAATTCTGTGGTGGATGGCATGAGTCACATCTATAACGTAAAAAGATAAAAGCTCAGTTCTGCTGAAACATTTGAGTGGAGGTAGAAAAGCTGAAGGAGATGAATTAGCTTGCAAATTAATTATAAATGACTCTGTAGACGTAGCAAAATTACCTAGTAAAGATAATAAAAATAATATTCAGTTTAAAAATTGATATATTTATATGGTGCTGTACAGCACAAACGTCTGTCCATTTACCCAGCTAACTTTATTGATGGATTATGGATATAATAAAAACAAATAAAAATCCATTTATTTCGCTGGGCTCACTTCTGAATAGACATATATAGTACTGCACTGTTAAACGTCCAGAGACTAGAAGACAGAAAAGTTGATGGTTTTTACCTTATTTTCCTTAAAAAAAAAAAATGATAGGAGGGGAGGTGGTAAGTGACAACAAGCATGATGACCGAATCATGGAAACTAGATACTTGTGTCAGGCATTCTGATGCAACTATCTCATTGCGGCATTTGAGTAATTACATCATGCACGTGTTGTTTGGTATCACTGCGGTTTGCTGCAGATGCCAACAATGGTACCAAAGGGCTGCCCGGACATCTCCCTTGGTGCCCACCAGGCACCCCGTCCCATCTGGCTTTTAATCATAATAAAGAAGTATGAAGTTAGTGTGCCACAAAGCATCACACAGGGTTATATTTATTTGCATTTGAGCTCCATGTCCCACTGGGAACGATAAAGCATGGGGCGGGAACTTGCTTGACTTCGGGGAAATGGGTGTTTTATGATTGGCCCTGCTCCTCGTGGCAGCCCTTTTAGAAACTAGCTAGTTTTCTCTAGCTATTTTATGACGTCCAGAGCACGAGTTCAAAATCCACAATATGTTCCCATCTCCTTGCAGGTCCGAGGATGAAACGAGGGAACGGCGGCAGCCGCCGCTTTTGCGGGCTTCGTCGGCCCTTCTCTCTCGCCCAGCCCACAGACGTTGCTGCCGCCCTGGGGCCTTTCGGCCTCCGCTCTTCAGGCCTGCTGTTGTCCAGCCTGCAAAACCACAGAAGGAGAAGAAATTACGGTTCGCTTTTTGGCTGCCTTGCTTCATCCGATCTTCCGTTTTCTCTTCCACATGTAAAAGTGACAACGATACTAGTCATCGTAAAAAAAAAACAGTCACTCTCCATTCCATTAGCAAACTTTATAACAAGCGCGTTATGCGCAGAAGTAACCTGGCAGGCTGACAAAACTACATTATCCAGAAATCCCCGGGAGCCTCTTTTCCTTTAGAAACTACGTTACCCAGAAGGCCTCGCGAGGGCAGAAAGGCGAGACTACATTCACCGGAAGGCTTTCAGGGACTTAGCGCTGTCGTGGCATTTGAGGGGTACAGTGGGAGTTCCTAAAACTGCTCCCCGTTTTCTCCTTCCCGTTGATTGTGTGAACGGCGGTCTTCAGCGGTGCTCGTGTGTCGCAGGAGGAGGGCTTATCTCACCTCTCCTGTGGCGAGTAAGGATGAGGAGGGCTGGGCTGGGTAAGTGGGGATCAGCAACGAGAAGTTTGTTGCGGGGAGCCGGGCTCTGCGGAGGAGAGCCGTGGCCAGGGCTTCAGCGTACTTGCCGCGGTTCAGTCAGGGCCGTGCGTCTTCGGGAAAGGCCCGAGCCCCCCGGGGACCAAGGCTAGCCTTCCTCTCATTCATGAAGGCGAGGGGCTGAGAAGAGAGGCCTGGTGGTTCCCTCCTGCCTACCGAGGTCTTTAGACCTCTCTTTCATCAGTGGGATTGACGCTCAAGGTGCCTGAGAGTTCAAAACATTCACCTGCAGGTGCGGATGCAACTCACCTGCGGGGTTGTTGGCTCCTGCCAGGAGTTAAGCCATGTAGTTGAATTCCGGAGCAGATGGCAGCGATGCAGGGAGCCGGTGGGGTGTAAGGGGGAAGGCGTTGGACTGGCACCAGGGAAACCTGGGTTATAGACTAGGCTCCGTCCAAAGCCCACTGGGTGACTTTGGGTCAGTTAACACCCAGCTCAGTCTACCCTGCTGGGCTGTGGTTGGGAAAAATAGGAGGAACGCTATGTACGCCGTCTTGTGCTCCTGTGCCAAGAGGCAAGATATAAATCTAACAAATAAATACAGGTAGAGTATCAGGTATTCTGGTTCAGTCATCCTAGAACTTGGATCTCATATCTTTAAAGGGCCAGCTGTGCACTGCGATGCAGGGTGGTGCTTGCAGGGCCTTTTGTCATGTGTCTGCAGAAATCATTGCATTATTGAATAAAGTTGAAACCAACTGTAGACTATGATGAGACTGATAAAATGCTACCTCCAGCTTCTTTGTTCTGTATATCTTCCCACATATGCTACAAAGAGGTCCTCCAGTCTCTTTCCCAGGGTGTGTGGGAGGGGACTACAGAGGGAAGGAGGAATCTTTTCTGCCAGTGGTTTCGATGCTGATGGACTGACAACTAGATAGAACTAAGGAGCTGTATCAGGAGATTTAGGACTGCATGTATAATGAAAAGATGGGGCAGCAGTGAATATTATGGCATTAACAATGTGGCCTGGGTGGATGCTTAGTATGCAGCCCAGTCTTCACTGCGTTAATGAGAGTGAGCTCTCTGAAACTGCATTAACTTTAAAAGAGGTCTGTAGCCCTGCCACCAAAAGCTCCCATTCTCTGACCTATGACATCTAGGAATAACTTAATTTATCAGAAATCTTTTATTGAATGCTAATTGGGGAGCTAAGAGCTAAGACAAGAAATATCACTTACTGTGACAAAGTTAACACTACACATTATGCAGATAGCTTGCCTATTTTAATCAGCTTTCAAGAAGTTCCTAGAAACCTGGTGTATCCTGAAAACGTTTAGACCCTGCAAAGTAATGAGAAATTTAATATAGAAATTAATTATCTGCGAAATAATTCAATGACATTCTGCTATAGTGCGTTTGCATAATAAAGTATTTTTCTAGCTAACTTTCTCCTATTTACATATTCTGTTTTTGGCTCTTGTTAAAAATGTTTTCCATTTTGTATGGACAAACTGTGTCTCATCTAACCAGCTAACTCTGCAGAGGTCTGTGCATTTTGACTCATTAACAGCTTTGCTGCACTCCTGTGTTTTACACCGAAAACTTGGAGAAAAATATAGTGTATGCCACTTCTTTTTAAAACTCAGAAATGGTTGACACGCATCCACCGCAGTTCAAATACCATGTAATTTATTCATATCTTATGGCATAGAAAGGACAAAATCCAGCAGACCCAATAACTATTAATTATAACCTATGTCAAAATGAGAATATAGATTTCCAGCATTCATGTGAGGTTGGAAGGACATTAAATTAGATAGTCCGGGAGCAGGCTTGTTCCAGGGGCACGCTATCCTAGTTTCAAAGGTAGGATTTCTTGGATGATTATAACATAGGGGGTCTGACACAGAAGAAGTTAATCCTGACTAACTAATTTTATTTATTTATTTGTATTTCAAATTTGTCACTGCCCATCTCAGTGCAGAGTGACTATGGGTGGTTTACAGCAAAAATAGAATAAACAATTAAAATAGATAAATATTAATTAATTAATTAAAATATGCTACAATAACAACTTCCTATATAATACTTCCAAGAGGCTGATGTTAATTAGGTGTTAGGGAACGTCTTCAAGGCACCAGTTATCCCCAGGGTCGGTTGTATCTTTCCTCGCCCCACTCAAGTTGGTAGAGCCAAGTCTTCAATTCCCTCTGGAAAATTCGGAGGGTAGGGGCTCGCCTCACCTCTAGGGGGAGAGTATTCCATAGGGTGGGGGCAACGGCAGAGAAGACTCTCTTCCTAGGACCCGTCAGTCGACATTCTCACCCACGGGATCCACAGCATGCCTTCTCTGCTGGACCAGGTGGGATGGGTTGATGTAATGGAGGTGAGATGGTCCCTCGGGTAACGTGGACCCATGCCACGTAGGGCTTTAAAGGTGATAACTAACACCTTGAATTGGACCTGGAAACAAACTGGAACCCAGTGCAGCTCCTGCAGCAAAGGTGTTACATGTGCCATCCTTAGGGCACCCAAGATTGCCTGTGTGGCCGCATTTTGAACCAGCTGTAGCTTCCAGATATTCTTCAAGGGTAGCCCCGTGTACAGCGCATTGCAATAGTCTAAACAAAAGATGACCAGGGCATGAGTGACAGACCAGAGGGACTCCTGATCCAGGAAGGGGCGTAACTGGTGCACAACAATAATTATCTATGCCCCAAGTTATTACCAACCGCAAAAGTGACTATCAGCAATTTGAAGTATGTTCAGAAACTGGCAGAATCTTAAATTCTTCAGCTGGGCCAAGTAACAGTTTAGTGGCTGTGTAACTATGAGAAATTTTGAGAAAACGTAAAGGCAAACCCACCATGTGCCAGTAATCTAATCAATAGACATTCAAACAATCTGAGTTTGGGAAGGCTTGAACCTGCCCCTTACCCACCTGTTGCATCTTGCAGTTGTTACTGGGGCCTCTAATGACAAGATGTATCAGCACCATAAGCTGTGAGTGAGCCTTGTCCTTTAGGATAAGCTTGTTTAGGTATATGGCTTCCCAAATCTTGTGTGTAGTCCCCAGTTCCATCCCCTAATTGTTGCTGCATCATTAATTTGTTAATGCTGCAGGTGGTTATTATGAATGGCATTAATTAGTTGTATCTAATCAAAATTAGATCAAAATTAGTTTTTGTCCTGCCCCTATGTACCTGTGAGAGTGCTTCTCATGGATTACTAATAAAATGTTGCATATTTTTGTTTAGGAAAATGAAATCTCATTGGCAATGGTTTGAGCATTGTCTCCTGGTCAGAGGATCTACCAACAGGAGCTTGGATTTACTGTATTTTTCCATCAATAAGACACCCCCATGTACAAGACGACCCCCACTTTTCCAACGCCAAATTAAGAAATCAATATTTTAAAGATAGTGCAGAACACATTTTTATTTAGTAATTAGTTAACATTGACCTGATACACTCGGTGGGAGGAGGTTCAAACGGTCTCTCTGCAGCTCTATTTCCATGCTCTTTTGCATAACTGATTACATTCAAGCATGAGTGAAACTGCCAATAGCTTCTCTCTGCAAACAGGCTTCCTCTAATTGTTTGTTCAGCAACAGCTGATGTCAGTTATATAAGGCTCATGATTGGAGGAAGTATGTTTGGGAGACAAGCTATTTCACTCGTGATTGGAGGCTAGCAATAGGAGGAAGCCTGTCTGCAGAGACAAAATATGGGCAGTTTTGCAACCATGCGGTTCTCTCCTCAGCTGACTTCCTTGAATAAGACGCCCTTCAATTTTTAGCGTAAGGATTTTAGAAAAAAGTATTGTCTTATAGTCGGAAAAATACGGTATTCTGTTTAAACTTCATTTCCTTCATTAGTGCTGTCATGTTCCAAGAGTAGTTCCGCTGCTTTGTCTGACTGATGAAAAGGTGGAATAGAACAGGGTTTCATTAGCATACTCATAGCACCTCGCCCCAGATCTCCTTGAGGAAAAGAGGAGTGTTTTTTTTCTCCCATGGCAGTGTCGTAAGTAGATTTCTGAAGAATCTTGAGGTGCATCAATGAATAAAAATGACTTAGGAGATTCTGGGGAAAAACTAATTGTATCTCTGTTTTGCATCAGTTATGAAATAGACATCTGGAATTGTAATAAACATTTCTAGTCTATGATGAATTCTGTCCATGTAAAATGGTCAACGTGCAGCATTTAGCCATCCAAGAAATGAGTAGACATAGTTCCATCATTATTCTATTATTCTAACTACTTGGAAGTAAAGCTCCTGGTCTCATATGAACATTATAAACCCATTTTCCTACTTGTGGTATTGAGAGTCAGTTTACAGGTCATATCTTTTCAGTAAAATAATTTGCAATTCATTGATTTCTAAGTCATCAACATACCTGGCTCTTACCTGACTTTTGCTCTTCCTTTTCTTCTCTTTTTCACTTGCCAAGTTATCATGCATTTGGTATACCTGTGGGCTGTTATGTAAGAGGGGCGTATGTGTGAATTATGTGTGGATGAGAGGACTGTATACATGTATGTATTTGAACATACCCACTTCGACTTGCCCCACTCTTATGCAACACAAGTTCCACAGGAACTGAAAATGGACCCTTGTTTTAAAAAGTCCCATATCTCCCAAATAATTTGTCATTCATTTTGCCATTCTATAGATGATTAGGGTTTTTTCTATTTTTTAAGCAGTTAAAACCTTGTGCTGTAGTTTCATTGAAAGAAATGGGATATAATCATGACCTATTAATGTTGCTGGACTCTGGCTACAAACTTTCCCTACCTACCTTAAACTTAAGAGAAACTTATTTCTAAATAGAGACTGCATGTATAGTATCTATTGAGAAATAAGCACGTATAGATTTCTAATTTATAAACTGTAGAGTGATTGGATTCAGCAAATGTTGTCATGGCCTGTTTTCTTATTATTGCTCAGTTGTTAAAATTTACATTACTGCTAATGATTGAGCTTAGTTTTGTTTGTGAAATTAATATGCTTATAAAACCATTATATTTTCAAAGAATAAGCAATGGGATGCGATTATGATGAACATGTCGGGGATCAGCGTAGACACCGCCTTGTTGGTGCTCCGTGAGCATTGCAAAATAACTAGTCCACAGTCTGTTTGTAGAAAACTGTACACAAACTTTTACTGTACAATCTATACAGAACTTACAATACACCAACCTACCAGCCACAACTCCAACCACCAGCCACACCATAACCCATGGTGCACCTTACTATATACTGTGATTTGTGTTGTGTCATGTAGCCACAACCTTCAGGTGTGAGCGAGTTGAGTTGATTGCATTCACAGCTTAGCTGTGCTCTGTCATTGCCATATTTACACTGATAAATTTCTACTCCAGGGTAACACCCTGACAGAACATTTGAAATGAGGCTGTTGGTTACCACAAAATGCAGTGTTATTTCTAACTTGTGAAACACTGAGGATTGTATCTTTCATTCATTCTAAAAGTTGACCGGGTATTTTTGTTTCCAAAGGAGGTAGCCATGTTAGTCCACTGAGGGGAAAAAAAGCTAAGAAAAAGTTTAGTGGCACTTTAGAAACTCAACAGATTTATTTCCACATAAGCATTTGTGGATCTTGTCCACTTAATCAGAGTGGGGGGTTTTGCTTGTATTTTGTAGCACCTTAAAAAACTGTACAAGAAAATTAATAAAACTTTGTTAGTGCAATTCTCTAAGATTAAATTCAGTGTCCAAATCACTTTGAACGTAAGAATCACAGTGAAATAGTTACAATAAAATAAATTTGTGTGTGCGTGTGTGTAAATAAATTATTAAATAACATATTTATTAGGCTACCACTAAATGGCAGCAAAGTATTAGGTTTCTCTGCCCCATGACAGTCATCTAGTGGCCATCCAGATCTTTGCAGTTAAGTATGATAGGCTTAGTATGTACGTAATTTACTGAATTTACAACATATTATACTTGAATTTTCTTTAAAAACATTACAATTATATAGTAATTAGTAACAAGTTTAGATGTTCATAGTAAAAATATTAAGAGATAAACTACTATGTAAAAGAAGAAAAAAACCTACACAAGGCTAATTTTAAAAAGCAAAGGAAAAGAAATCAGAAAAAGCAGTATGTTAAAAAGAGCCAAAAAGAAAAAAAAAGTAATTGGGAGGGAAAGGAGTAAAAATTAAATACTAAAAATGCAAAACAATTCAAATGTCAAAATTTGACTAGTATTCGACAATTTCAAATCTCAATTTTATATTTATACAAATAATTACAAATTCAGTTTTTAAACAGAAAATTAAATCTAGGTTGTGCAGAATTGTATTGTCCAATCCTGCTTGTCTGTTGAAACAAAGCCAGTTCATAGGCTGAAAGCTGACACATTTCATTCAGCCAACTATTGGAATCTGGTTCATAAATGTTCATCCAGAATACAAAGTCCTTTTCTTTGCAATAGTCCAAGCAAAATATATTGAAAATTCTTTATAGATTGACAAGTTCCAGATTTTTGGAATATAATTTAACAACATTCTTTTAACCCATAGCTACCTTCCAAGAATATGGTTCACTTTACTATTTATAGTATAATAGTTGCTTCCAAAAGTGCCTTTTATACTGGATTTTAAACTGATGTTCCATTAACACTATCATAAAATCAAAGACCTCAGCTAGCTAGCAACTTCTCTAACTGATACTTAGTGTACATTTTGTTTGGCTTCTTTATTCACTATACGGAGAATTGCCATCTTGTACTGAACAAGTAATCCTCATTTAGTGACTGCCTCAGACAGTGACCATTCAGAGTTATGGTAGTGATGAAAAAGTAACTTTGTGACCAGTGCCCACATTTACAACCTTTGCAGCATCTGTCACATGTTCACCATTAGTCAGTCAGTACATGTTGTCCTGTGCCTGACCTATTTTTTTTCTCCCCCCACCACTCCACCCCAGAGTGGAGAGGTTGCTTAAACAAGCTCTCTCTTTCTGAGCTGCTTTTCTCTGCAGCACAATGCCTCCCTAAAAAGTACTAACTGCAAGTTAACAAGCTCAGTTCTGTGACTTTAATTAGTTGTTTGGAACCCTCTGGCAGCTGGTGGATGACACCTGAAATTGACAAGACCGTAATCGGATTCACACTAAAGGCTTTTGTTTGCCTTCTAAGCAGCTCACTAGGCAAACAGCTGGTGCTAGCGCATTCCTTTCGATATGTATTCCCCATTGTGTCCCTGCTTACCTTTCTCTCCAATGAATGTAAATACAAACATCAGTTCTCCTGTTGCTAATTATCCCAGCACCAGGGTGAGCATTACAAAGGGCAGGGAATTGGGGAAAACAGGCTGTAAGATTTGCCCTTTTATCCAGCTTCCTCGTGAGGTGAGTTCCAGAAACCTTCTCCATTTGGGTTAATCTGGCTGTTTGGGTCATAACCTTCTGATGCTGTAAAGCAAAGGAAATCTGAAGTAAAGTCATAAGCACAGTTGTGGTTATGTGATTTTTACTTAGTGATCACTTCACTTAATGACCAAGCTGCTGGTCCCAACTGTGGTTGCTAAACAAGGACTACCTGTAATGGTTTTGAAAATGGACTCCTGAAGCTTTCTATTGTACATCACTTCAAGATTATTTTTAACTAGGAAGTAGTATACATATGTTTTAAATAAATGAATTACAAGCACAATTGAGTGTGTATATGTGAATATTTATTTATACTTATAGGTAGCTTCAGTTGTAACTGACTTTAAGCAACTTCCAATTTACAATAAAAAGATGGAAACACTACAATATAATATTGCCTCATCACCCCGCACTAAGGAACAATCTAAAAGTCCCTGTAACATTAGCTTATTAAGAGGTATTCAATCATTTCACTCCCCAAGATCTTCTCAAATAGCCAGGTCTTAATGGATTTCCTAAGCACCGGAACAGTTGATACTAACCTACAGTGACTATACATCCTTTATTATAAAGGACAGCCCTTTATTTCAGAAAGCTGTCCTATAGGTAGGTAGGTAGGTAGGTAGGTAGATATTTCTTGGTTTTGCTCTTGAATTTTTCTTTGTAAAATGAAGTTATAAACATAAAACAATTTTTATCCTTATGAACCTTTTTTAGATTTGCCCCTTTTATTTTTTTCAAGAAAATGTGATCAGTGTATGCTAATCTAATCTCAGGAGAGTGTTGAGAATTTTGCTATTCCAAAAGGGGTGGTGGCACAGAGAAGACCCATCCACATGGTCCCTGATGCTAAATATTGAACAGGCAGATACCACTGGGAGCAGGTGGTCCCAAACTACCCAAGTAGAAAGTTTTTTAACTGCTGGTCTTAAGGAGTAACACTATCTATTCTTACTGAAGAAAAAGGCAAGGGATAATTCTAAGATTTTAAAGAGTACCACTTAACAGTTTGGGAAGATAATGTCTTTGATTTTGTGTTGGCATGATGTGGAAGGAGAAAGAAAATAGCACATCCTATTTAATACAGTAGATTATTCAGATATGTATACCACTCAGAAATCAAGGAAGGGGAAGAGAGATGGACATGTATTTTTTTGAAAAGTGTTAAGAGTGTATAGAGGCTTTGGACTCTCCAGTTCAGTTATTTTTAAAACAGTGGACTTTTTAGCCCATCCTAAATTCTCTTCATCAGTGAAAAGGAATTTTTCAGTTTCAACCCATTGGATTGGACTATGGACAGGAAAGCCCTGAGGGTTACATGAATCAGCCACCTTTGTATGTCTTCCCTTCGTCCCCTTATTCATTTCCTTTATCCCTGTTCAATTTTAGATTATGAAAGGTTTAGGTTGTTCATATTGTATGACGACATTACTTGCCTTTTCTCTTAAGACAGGTTATGATTTAATAAAACTAAACTGTCCTTCCCCTCCAGAAACAATTTTTTTCCAGCTGAATTTCTGGTGCTTTAATCTGATTGTCTTTTCAGGTGAAGGAGCTGCTGGCAGCAATTATGGCTATACCAATAGTGGCTATAGTGTATATGAGGAAGAAAATGAAAAGTTAACAGAAAGTTTGCGCTCAAAAGTCACTGCCATAAAATCTGTAAGTATATCATTATACCAGCAGCATCCAAACGGATTGGAGTACATAATGGTTGGATTATCAGTGTAATAGCAGTATAGCAGTTGTTTAATTAAATTCAAGCACAATGTTGCACATCAGAAGGCATGGTACACTTGTTGATAGAACATATTCTACCTGTAATTGGATTTGAGCTTCAGCTGCTCTTTTTCGCTAATCAAAGTATTAGTTACAAGCTGGAACAGCAGAAGATCTGCTTGTTGGCAGTGTGACTAAGAATTGTGTTCCTGAGGGAGTGGTAAATCAGCAAGGATTAGTAAGTCAGTCTACCTGTAAACCACCAAGTTAAATTCTTTTGTTAAAGAAATGATTATAACTGAAATTGAATCAAACTAAACCAGCCCAGTTGTCTGGTCTAGTCCTTATAAGCAAAGCTGGCAATCCCCACACCTCGCTGGCCAATTCATGTAGTACATCTTTGTGTGTCCTGTTTAGCAACTGTTCAAAGTTATGACAGCGCTGAAAAAGTAAATTTATGACTGGTCCTTGTACTTATGACCGCTGCAGCGGTCACATGATTGACATTTGGGCGCTTTGCAATTGGTGGACTTTTGCAGAGTCAATGGAGTAACTGGCAGTGAAATCGCAAGTCACTGTCACATGTCTCGCTTAATGTCTGTGGGGAAAAGTGATGTAAGTTTATTGCAGTCACATGTTTTGCTTAGCGACATAGTTGCCAGTCCCAATTGTGGTCATTGAGGACTACATGTAGTTGCTTCTTTTGGTACCTTCTTCAGCTGTACAGTAGCCTTTTTGAAAAGGTTTTGTGACCAGAACTGTACACAGTACTCAAATACCGATTCACCTTAGATTTATATAAGGGCATTTTAATATTGGCTATTTTATAATTAATTCCCTTCCTAATAATTCCAAGCATAGAATTTGCCTTTTTTTTTAAAACAGCAGCCAAATTAAACTGATGTTTTCATTCATCAGCCTACCCTGACTCTGACATCGTTTTTCAGATAAGTCACTCTGCCAGTTCATTTCCTATGAATTAATGTATTGTCTGGTTTCATGACTTTATTACTGATCAGCATCAGAAAAAGGAGACAGTGCAGATTGTCGCAAGATTGAAAGATGCATAACTGGAAATGTTCAGGAAGCAACAGTAGCCCTAGGAGGACTCCTTTATTTGTAAAGCATGAAATGGCACAGCTGGTTATAACATCTTATAAATAGAATGTTGTTGGTTTTGAACTGCTGTGAGTGCTTACTGATCATTTCCTGTTTAGTTTCTCTACATCAGGATAGGGCTGATCTATCTATCTTATCAATTGTTTAAGAGTCATAGTGGTGGTGATATGGTGAAGGCAGCAAAGCCAAAATGTTTGGCCTGTGTTTTGAGAAATGAGGAAGGGATTCAATGCCAAAAGCCAAATTAAGTGTGGCTTATTAAAATGGGGAAGATTGTACAGTTAACAATCAGTGATTGTTGCTGAATTTGGGCTATGTAATCAAGGGGCTGCAAAAATGGGTGGGATATAACATCTGCAGGCATTCAGTTAACTCTACACTTTTAAAGTATTGTCAACTTTCTCCCCTGCTCTTAATTGAACTCTTTTGCTCTAACGTAGTATGGGAACTATATGCTTAAGCTGTATATCCATGTCAGAGTTTGTGCAGGTGAAAACCACTTGTTGGGCTAAGAAAATGGCTTGTCTTGAGCAGCAGTTCTCCAGCAGCCCAGTGGCTCATTTGATCTAAGTAGCAAACCTTGTGGAATTATTATGGTGCAAAGAAATCTATAGGAAGTAAATGAGATGTATCTGCTACCCAACTTGGCTAGTGTATTATTAGTCCTCTTCTGTAAGTTTCACCTGCCATGTGCACCACTTATTTTTTGCTGAACACATGACTGGTCTGTAGTTCTTAAGTTTAAAATACTGAAGCAGATTAAAAGCGGAAAAAGAGAAACAAATTATCTAAGTACATTATAAGTATAAAATGAATGTGAATTAAAACAGAGATTTAAAATTGTACAATGTGGCTTTAGTTACTCCTGTCAAAGGCTTCGGAGCAAACCAGAAAACTGTAGCCATACCACAAGGTTTTCCCCTGCTACACAAGAAAAGAAATTACCAGAAGGAGGGAGAGATTTTATATTTGAAAATGAATGAAACAGTTTACAAATGAATGCTATCTTACCAAATACTATTTTCTACCTTGGATCTTTAAGGATCTGGAAAATACCTTAAATAGGTTTGTTATGTCCTAGCTAATTCAGTTACTATTCTGCATCATAATATACCAAACATGTCTTTTTTCTCATAGCTTTCCATTGAAATCGGAACAGAAGTTAAACAACAAAATAAATTATTATCTGAAATGGTATGTATTTACTTAGTTTATTTTAGATGAGCATGGAAACTGCTTAACTCTAAGCTTTCAGATATATCAATTTAGTTTTAAATCAGTCAAGTGAATTCTGACTAACATACTAATCCCTTTAGCCATGCTTAGAGTACATCCACTGAATTTAATAAGTGAATAATGATTTAACTTTGCTATTTCAGTGGGATTACTTTATATATGAAGAATATGGATTTAGCCCTGTATATAACATGTTAAAAGTGACACATTTAAAAAGTTACATGATCATAACATATAACATTATAAAATTAGGCTGGTTTTTTCTTCTGTAGATGAAATTTCTATAGAAAATAGCTGCAAGTTTCTTTCTTCCTTTTTTTCAAAATCCAGTTTTTGCATATGGATATTAAAACATACTGGCAAACAAATGAACTTGGATGTGTGGGACATTTTCTAAACAGACAAAAAAATCCACTGATCACCTTTTTGGGAAGGGGAACTGGACGCTGAACTACAGTCAATTATTGGGAGCATTTTAATTTTTATATGATTTTGCATGGGTAGCTTTCACTGTCTCCAAATCTAGTATTTTAAAACAAAGCAAAGAAATTATTTAATTTATGTCCAATTTTCCCTCTAAGGATCAAGCAGTATCTTCACAACTCTATAAAATACATTAGATCAAAAAGTCAGTAACAGGCTTGAGGTAATCCAGTGTGATTTATGGCTGAGTGAAGATATGAATTCAACATTCTTGGTTAAAACTCTGACCTGGCTTTCCACAATCTGAGTATTGTTCAGATACATGAACATGAGCTCCTCACTAACAGCCAAGATGACCAGGTAGTTTTGAGAGTTGATGTCCACACATCTAAAGGGGGCTCAAGTTGAAGAAAACTGTTCTAATCATTATACTTTGCTGATTCTTGAGCAGAGAAAATACAATTAGTTGCAATCTCTATCTTTAAGTATTGAAAGTTAATAGGTAATAATGCAAATAGTAAAATAATTCTGTATGTTTTTAACACAGGACAATGATTTTGATTCAACAAGTGGATTCCTTGGTGCAACAATGGGTAGACTGAAAATCCTCTCCAGAGGAAGCCAGACAAAACTGTTATGCTACATGATGCTGTTCTCATTGTTTGTCTTTTTTGTGATCTATTGGGTTATTAAACTGAGGTGATGCAGATCTCCATTATAAGATTATTAACACCATGATGGACTTTTAGAAAGTTCTTTGAGAAAACTGGTAAATAATTTTTGTAAACCGCATTTAGGATTAATGCCTTTGGATCTGTGCTGTGTACATTCTTAAATGATTAGGCCAGAAGCACTGCCATTTTTAAAAAAGCCCTTATTTTGTAGGGTCCCTGAACTGAATTCTGTTCAAGTCTGAGCTCTTTACAAACAAAACAAAATATCAGTTTACCAAGGATGAATTCCATTGTTAAAAGAGGCATTTTCATATTCAGAAGTTATACTTTGTAACATTTCCTTTTTTCCTACTAATAAAAGGTAATCTTGGTTGTTTTGTATGGATTTATCAAATGTTTTAAAAAGCAAGATGCCTTCTTTTCAAAGCTAAGTTGAATTAAGTGTTATTGTTTTAATAAGAAAAGTTGTGTTCTGAAGTTGGCTTGCGGTTAAAATATACTTTAAACTATACAATAATTTTGAGATAGAGTTGTGTGAGGGAGAAGAGAAGAAAAAGGGCTCACAATCAACATGGTTCTTTGCCTACCTGTCTATGCTGGGATCCTATTAGCTATATTGATGTTTACGGTTAATAGACTGGAACTGGCAGTATTAATTTTACTACACTATCTCACCATAGTCAGTTTGTGCAACTTTCTACATTAGGCAAAATAGTTGCGCAACCAAATACTGTTGCTATATTATTTGTGCTTCTGGTTGGATTACACTGACCATGATAATTACACATTTGAGGTTTCAGCTAATGTAATCATGAAACAGATTTTTGGAAATAAGGAATTTAGGGGATTGGAGTTTCCTTCTTTAATTAAAAGATACAGGGAATCCACAAATATGAAATCCCCATTAAATAAATAGCCTGTTTTATTAGGTATTGGTATATCCCTGGCAGCAACCTTAGGTAGCTGCACCATTAATAGTGTCAGAATTTTAATTTGGTAGTATAGTACTATCTTCCAGAATATGAAACCTGATAACGTTCTGGAATTTGTCAGATGGAATTGGATGGATAGAAACTATTCGAAGAAGATAGTCCCTTAGGTAACCTGGTCCCAAGCCACGAAGGACTTTAAATAGACAACCAGCACCTTGAATTGTACCTGGAAACATACCGGCAACCAATGCAGCTCAGGCAGTGGTGGTATTACACATGTCATATATCCAACACCATTTACCACCCGTACAGCCACATTTTATACCAGTTGAAGCTTCTGAATGCTCTTCAAGAGCAGCCCCATGTAGAACATGTTGCAGTAATCCAGACAAGAGGTCATGAGGGCATGAGTGACTGTGAAGAAAGCCTCCCAATGAGAAGCTTCAAAGTTTATGTTGAGAAGTTTGATAATGCAAACCCAGTAGCAATGTGGTTGGAATCCCATTAAGAGTGCTAAAGGGAAGATTCTACTTGTCACAATTGGGATATCTTACTTCATTTGTATGTATTACACTGACAAACTTTCCAACTTAAACATTTTTTTTAAAAAAATAGAACAATTCCTAATTTGTAGTTTATTCTAATCATATATAAATGCTTCAGTTACAAAAACGATACCCTATTTTATTTAATTTGAAAATACTGAGAAATACCTTTGATTTTACTAACAGTAAGGTTTATGCATAAGAACTATACCTGCATATAATTAAAAAAATATAGGGAAGTCCAATAAGGCATGTTTCCTTTTTGCAAAGTCACCCCATTTCCTCTCAGTATTAAAGTTATTGTTAACGCTAAAGCTTTAAACCATTTGAAGAATACAATGAAGCTGACTTTCAAAATCTGCTTACAAGGCTCACTTATGGCTAATGATTAACTTTGCAAACAGAATACTACCTCTGGTTATGATGAAGAGAGTTTGAATTTGTCAACAAGGCTACAGGGGGTTATGGTGAAAAAAAAATCAGAGCTTAGGAAAACAAAATATGAAGTTAAATTTTGGGCTAATAATTTAAATGAAACAGTGGTATGACAAACACTGAAAGTGCATTCATTGATATTGTATTGTATCATCCTCCCAAAACTTGAAGTAATCTATTACTTTATAGATGCAGTACTTCCATGAAAAATGAAAAAAGAAAATCTGGAGAGGAGCAGTGCAATTGTTGTATGATGTTTTTAGCAAAAACATTTTTTCAGAATTACTTGGGAACTGCAATATGGGACCAGGCATAATTTCTGATAGTCCTCAGTTACTTCTTATCATGACAGATACAGACTTGATGTTTGGACTGTGAACTAGACACAGATAGGAAGTGGATGGACGGCAACACAATATATCGAAGAAACAATTCCTCCCCACAATGGAGATATCAAGACTGGACTAACATAAAATGATAAGAAAGAAAGAAAGAAAGAAAGAAAGAAAGAAAGAAAGAAAGAAAGAAAGAAAGAGAGAAAGAAAGAAAGAGAAAGAAAGAAAGAGAAAGAAAGAAAGAAAGAAAGAAAGAAAGAAAGAAAGAAAGAAAGAAAGAAAGAAAGAAAGAAAGAAAGAAAGAAAGAAAGAAAAGAGTTTCAAAAACTGTGTGCCATATAGTTCTGTGAATTCCAGGGCTCATCCTTTTTGGTTCCTATAAATTAAGAGAATAAAACTTAATGCTTCAATTTAAAGTAGCCTTTTTGTAGCTGAATACAAAGCCATTGTTTACTGATTATATATATATCAAAAAGAACATATTAAGACCCCTGCTGGTAAGGCCATACAGGCATCTGATCCAGCATTCTGATTTTGGAAATCTTGTAAGATTCAACTGGAGGAAAATGGCTCCCTTTCACTGTTACTTCCCAGTAACCAATATTTAAGCATGTTGCCCATGATTCAGGGGGTAGTAAAAGCCTTCAGTGTTAGCAACCATTGATAGCTTGATTCTGAATGAACTTGTCCAACTCCCTTTGAAAGCCGTCCAAATTGCTTGCTATTATCACAACTGCTGGCAGTGAATTCCCCAAATTAGCTGTGAATGATGTGAAAAATTATTTCTTTCTTACAGTCTTTAGCCTCTCTCCATTTAGTTTGGATTTCAAAGGATGACTTGATATTCTAACATTGTGAAAGAGGGATAAAAACTTCTCTCTATCCATGTTATCTAAGTTATGTGTGATTTTATATATACCATGCACCATTCTGTTTCAGGCACAATAATCAATTACACTAATGTAGTCAACTATGGTACCGTAGGTGGATTTTTCCCCATCTTTTTGAAAAGGTGACTTTTATATGAAATGAATTATAAAAACCTATGAAAAGGCTTTTATAATACATTTTATATTATATTATAAATATATAATACATTTTGTGTATTACTCAATTGCTACCAACTGGGTTGCATAAGTAATACAGTTGAACAATTATTTAAATCAACCGAAATATATGGTACACATTAAGATATGCAGTATTAATGCATATGTTAATGTGTATGGAATGCATGGAATTATCACATGAGCTGGTAGGTGTGACAGAGTTCATACAGACATTTCAGAGCTCAATATCTGAAGATCTTGATTACAAAATAGGCGAGATAAGAATTCTAGTTGGTCCTACCATTACATTGTTTAGAAGCAAACAATGGATGAATTCACATGTTAGTAATAAAAAGAGACCCAGAAAAATGTTCTAGGTATGGATGTGCAGGTATTTACATTCAAAGCAGGCAAGGGGCTTACGGCTGGCCTGGGCGTGCTTACTACTATGTGAGATCAGGAAAAAATACAGCTTCTTTAAACTGCCAGGGAAAGGTGGTGTGAGTATACCCACATTTGATCAGAATCACCTTTTCTGCTTCATATCCAAATATTACACACCAGTGGTTCTAGGAAAACATATAAGCTTGCATATTTTGCTGATGTGCGTCAGCACACTTTCAGTAGCCTTGTGGATGCTATCTCCTAAGTCTGGGTATAACTTACATGTAAGAAAAATCCATACAATATGAACATTAAGAAAATTCAAAACCTGGTCACTCCTTTGAATAACTGTATTGTATCTTTACCCTACATAAAAAAAGCTCTATCTGATTCAGATTATCAAAACAGTAGCAAAGATCTATAGTATTCACAGAACTTACTTTTTGGGCAAGATGTCCATGTGCTTGCATATAATGTTCAGCATGATTTCATCAGCACCACCTCCTATTGATACCAATCTTAAATCTCTGCCATGACAGAAAGGCAAAACAGAGCATCCATAAAATGAAATTTGTTTGTTCTGTTCTTCTTTTCACTTGTACTAAACTTAATATTGTTTAACAGTACTTGTTTACCTAAGTCTGAATGAGTTGCAAGTATACTTGCTTCAATATACTACTACTACTACTACTAATCATTTATAATAATTTATTAGATGTGTGAGTACATTTTAATTTAGGTCAGCAATCTAATGATCCTTAGCAAGTCCTCTGAAACTGAATGTGGCTGCATATATAACATCCAAAGCCTACTATGTAAATCTTGCCAATATTTCTACACTGCCAAGCTGAAGGAACCATCAGCTGGATAACAAGATACTGATTGCTATTCTGGTGCTCCTCTTTGGAAAATGGAAACCATGATCTTGAGTATTACCGTATTTTTCCGACAATAAGACGCCCCCATGTACAAGACGACCCCCATTTTTCCAACCCCAAATTAAGAAATCAATATTTTAAAGATAGTGCAGAACACATTTTTATTTAGTAATTAGTTATCATTGACCTGATACACTCGGTGGGAGGAGGTCCAAACCGTCTCTCTGCAGCT
This sequence comes from Liasis olivaceus, assembly GCA_030867105.1. NCBI lineage: Eukaryota > Metazoa > Chordata > Lepidosauria > Squamata > Pythonidae > Liasis > Liasis olivaceus. Next base: position 24,264,296 of record CM061351.1, on the reverse strand, counting down.
CTGTTTCCATGCTCTTTTGCATAACTGATTACATTCAAGCACGAGTGAAACTGCCGATAGCTTGTCTCTGCAAACAGCCTTCCTCTAATTGGTTTGTTCAGCATCAGCTGACGTCAGTTACATAAGGCTGGTGATTGGAGGAAGTCTGTTTGGGCGACAAGCTATTTCACTTGTGATTGGAGGCTAGCAATAGGAGGAAGCCTCTTTGCAGAAACAAAGTATGGGCAGTTTTGCCACCACGCAGTTCTCTCCTCGCTGACTCCCTTGAATAAGATGCCCTTCAATTTTTAGGGTAAGGATTTTAGAAAAAAGTATCGTCTTATAGTCGGAAAAATACGGTACTGCTGGATCACGGTAGGGTTTAATCTTGCGCCATACATACAGTAATCCACATGACCTTGGTTGCTGTGGGAATCAAAGCTTTTGATGAGGGTTGCCCTGACGCACATTTTCTCTCCATTACAGAGAAGAGTGTAGTCCACAAAAATTCTCCAGAACCCCATTCAATCCTCTACCTCAGAAAAGCTTGCTAATCCCTTTTTTAGACTGGGGGGGAAAAAGTCATTGCAATTCCATCTTGGTATGCCTCCTTGAATTAGCAATGAACCGCTCTCTATCTGCAAATACAGGTAGTCATTGGTTTATGACAGCAATTGGGACCGGAACTGCCATCGCTAAGTGCCATGGTCGTAAGATTAGGGTACCTTTTTATCACTGATTAAATGTTACATTCTGAAAAAAGCTGCCTTCAGTGTGATAATGTAAAATGAAGTAGGGCTATGCAAATCTTAAAAGGCTCATTAGCTTCAATGAAGTTTCAAGCAAAAACAACTTTTACTTCAAGCTGCAAAAAAAAAAAAAGGCCAAAAGACCAGCCCAGCCCAGGAGCGCAGCGCAAAAGGGGCGTTTTGACATGGTGCGGCTCAGGGGCTCCTTTCTGCTTTTTGTTTCACAGTGCAGAGCCCAACCCCAGCCTGGCCCGCAGCCTGGCTGGGCACACCTCGTCAGCAGCAGCAGCAAGAAGGCGGCGAATGTCAGCTGGGGTGGTGGAGTGCAGGGTGGCAGAGGTCTTGGAGTGCAGGGTGGTGAGGGCAACTGCAGCTGGGACTGGGCTGGGGCCGCTGTGGCTTCCTGGGGTGTAGCAAGCAGCTCCAGAGTTGCACACCTCTGGGGCTGCTTGCCACCCCACAAGGCAAGCAGGGCGGGTGCAGGGCGGCCAGAAGGTGCAGGGCGGCCAGAAGGGCAGAGATGGGGGGGGAGATAGGCAGGTGGGGGGAGTTGGAGGTAGTCCCTTACCTTACTGAGGCTCGAGGCTGGAGGGACCGAGCTCAAAATGGCTTGGATTGGTACTCACTTAACAACCCACAATTCTCAGTTAACAACAGCAACTGAGACTGTCAGGATTGCAGTCACTAAGTGGTGTGGTCACATTACATCTCACTTTATGACCACACTGCTTAGCAATGGAAATTCTGGTCCCAATCATGGTCATAATTTGAGGACTACCTGTAGTAATAAGAACCAAGAGATGTAGAGATCTCAGAACATATCCAAGTCCTGACCGTCCTTTTGAAAGGGTGAACAGAGTTTGCATTGTTTTGTATGTTACTTGGAAAAATGTATTCAATTAAAAATCTTAAAATTATTCTCTATATAAATTTTTACACAGCACAAAAAAAGAAAGAAATTCAAAGTGTAGCAAGCTTAGAAGCGAAATATTTTCACTTCCACTGTCTCTAGCTGCTCTGAAATAAAGAGAGAGAAGCTAATTAGAAACAGGAAATTCAGTCAGCACCTGGGGAATTTGAGGGCTATAGTCTTGTTCTGGAAATTCTTTCCTCCCCTTTACTTGAAAAAAGTTTACTCTGTCATCTTAGAAGAATCATCCAAGAATAAAACCATTGAGAGGGTTTTTTGGAAGGTGGTATGCATATGTGTGCACTGACTATATTCTTCCTTTACAAAGCAGCTCACATCCTTAATGCCTCAACCAAATTCTATGAAATATAATAATGAAGGTTTACAAAAACGAACCTATGTCTCAGATGCTTACTAAAGATTATGTAGCAAAATCTTGATGACTGAAAGGTGCAGAACGCATTATGATAATAACTGAAACTTCTTCCCGTAAGTACATCGCTGTTACACCAACAATAGAAAACGGTCAAAGAAAGAAAGTAGAAGCAATTCTTGAGAAAACTTTCTGTTCTCCAGAAAAAATAAAGCAAAGATTTTGCGCATATAGTTCTCTCTCTGATTACTCTCATGGAAATTGAAAGGAAATCAATTTAAGCTAGCCACATGTATCCCTTGAGCATGCCAAAAATCATTGTTTTCATGCTAAACAGCAGTTGGAATCTATCCAGTGTTTATTAAGATACACTAAAACTTCAGTGTTATGGACCAATGACTGGGGGAAGGATGCCTATTAAAACTGAATTTACAAAATATATATAATTTTTATGTAATTTATTTAAAATTCATGCAATCGTTTGTCATGTATATCCCAATAATACATAACCATTTACTTTAATCAGTAAAAATTACTTAAATACATTCTGTGAACTGTATGAATTCAGGTTTTGTTCACTGTATCCAAAGTCTATTAAATGAGGGTCTGTAAAATGGAGATTTCACTGTATATTCCCTTTATAGCAAGATTCTTGTACTCTACCTTGGTGATCCTAGATGTGAGAGTATGGAATAGGGGGGTGAAGAATGTACTCTCATCCCCCGAAGAGCGGGGGGGAGATAAGAGGATGAGACTGGCACCTCCCTGAGGAATGCTAGTGATGTTTATGGATTGACCCTGGGAACTACTCTCAGTCTGGGAAGATTCTGTGTATAGTGTGAAGCCAAATAAACCTTGCTGGATTGAATCTGTATTGTCTCCTGGAGTTTCCTGGGCTAAACCTGACACTAGCAGAAATAAAAATAAGGGTTCTCTGGCATTTTACAGGCCAGAATTTGAGATCTCCTATCTGTATATATTTGTTGTTTTTGAGACAATAGTTCCTACTGCCAAAGAGACAGGATTTCCTCTTCAGCTTTCTTATTGTACATAGGTTAAACTATTGGCATAATGGGATGGTTTTAATTTTACCACTGAATGTAAATGTTGTTGGTCAGTGACAGAAATAAAGGATTATTGCTACTACTTCTTCTTCAGCTTCTTCAGTTCTCCCTGTGTATTTGTATGTTTTGGGAGGGATTAGTGAATTTGAGCTTAAACATGAGGAGTGGGGAATTCAGGAAGAAATATGTACTGTAATTATCCCACCAGATACACGGTGCTTATATATAAAGTTCCTTGGATTATAAGAAACATCTTTTCTTAAAAGTTAACATTAACTACATGTATCCAATACTATGCATCAAATTATGAATACCTGATTAACAATTTGAAAGTTTATAACATTACATACTTATACAGGCACACCCATACTCACTAAAGCGGTTGATCCCAATTATTTACTCACCTGTACATTCTACTCACTAGCACTTCATTAGTGTACCCCATTCCTCCCCAGAACTGGAGACAACTATCTGGAAGCTCTCGAGACAGACGACCTGCCTTTAGTTTGGCCATGGATACAAGTTTTGTCACATCATTACCACGTATGTAGAGACCTCAAATAAAAGTACAAATTTGCCTATCAAGTTAGCCACATCTACTAAAAATAATATGCATCTTACTAGATAAATATTGGAAATAAAATGTTTTTGCACTTACCTACCGCTTCATATAACAATGCACGAAGAAGTTCTACTTCAGTTGCTAGTTCAGCCAGACGAAAATGCACTGCTTGGTTGTGAAGTAGTGGCTTGTCAAATGCCTTCCGCTGAGAAGTATAATCAATAGTTTCTTCTATCAGTCTTTCTAGACACAGCAGTGCTAAAGATTTGGGGTAATGAAAGATGAAAGCAAGCTTATTTAATTCCTTTTCCTTGAAGGTTAAGGTCCTTCCCTTCCTCCCTGCCTCCCTCTTTCTTTCTCCCCCCCCCCCCCCCCAAGTATGGAAATATGGGATGGAGTATATAAGCTACAATTCAGATTTTTCTGAATTTTTGCATATCTCTCCCATGGAACATTATCAAGAGCTTCCTGTGGGTCCTACTGTTACATAAAGAGAGTCAAAGTGCACAATAGCAACACCCATTAGTGGCTGTTTCATGGACAACATACAATGTGCCAGTGTGAAAAAGTAATCAACCCCCTCATATTCAGTAAGTGGTTGTACCATCTTTAACTGCAGTAATTGCAACCAAATGGTTCCTAATTAGTATGTAGGAATTTTGGCCCACTGTTCCATAGCACATTGCTTTGGCTCAGTAAAATCTGAGGTTTTTCTAGCATGAACTGTTGGCATCAAGACTTGCTACAGTATTTCAGCATTTAGGTCTAGATTAGAGTATCTAAATACTGACTTGGTTCTTCATCCATTCTCTCACAGACCTGCTTGTATATTTGGGAACAATGCCTCGGTCCACGACCCAATTGTGATTCAGTTTCAACAGACAGATGGCTTGATATTCTGCAGAATTATATGACACAAAGCAGAATTCATGTTTCCTATCATGACAGCAAGTAGTCCAGACCCTGAGACAGAAAAGCATCTTCAAACTGTGATCTTACCACCTCTCTGTTTGACAATTGGTATGAAATTTGGAATTAATTCATTTGGTTAATTAAAACCAAATTGGAATTCTTTTCACCATCCATAAAGCACCTATGGAGCCTGAAAAGTTCCACGTGTTTGAAAGGTCATCCAGGTGCTTTTTAGCCAACTTGAGACAAGCTTCTATGTTCTTGAGAGTGAGCTGCTGTCATGAGCGCCATTTTTACCCAGTGCTTTTCTAAAACAATGAAGTCACAAAAACTGACTCTAGCCAGGGCAAGAAAGGCCTGGAGAGCCAAGCATGTTCTGGGGTTCCAAAAAATTTTATCCTGTGTTTTTGGAATGATCTTGACAGATAGCCACCATTAAGTTTCTCTGTTGTTCCAAACTTTCTCCATTGCAGGACTATGTCTCTAACTCTAGAGTGATGGAGCCCCAGAGCTTTAGAAATGGCTTTGTAATCTTTTCCAGACTGATAGACATTAATGACTTTATTATGGAGGTCATCATACATTCTGTGGGGAGCATTTCACTGTGATAAGGAGAGCTGAAGTTTGTGAAACTGATATAGGGAAGGGCTGGCCCAAATCAATCCTGATTGTTTAATGAAGTATTCAAACAATTGGTTCTAGTTATCTTTTTAGCTGTATTAACTGAACTGATGACTTTTTCAAATAGACACAACCCAAAATGGAAAACTTTGTTTAGAAAACAACAAATGTTTGGTGTTGTTTTTCGCCAGAGCCCTGCTGTAGACCAGAAAGACCCACATGAAGTTCTGGTAACACTCAGTGGCAAAAATATCCAAAATTCAGAAAAATCTGAATGGGAACAAATGCTTTTTCACAGATTTGTATAAGGGAGGAATCAGCAGCTCTGGAAATGCATACAAAAGCAGTCTGTATTCAACAAGAAATTGGATTCCATAATAATCATCCTGTGCTTTTGGAATGTTGTTCTATTCTATTGCCCAAATCAACTTTCCATATTGTTATGTAATAAATAGCCTTCTTAGCAGCTAGTGAGTCTGGCTAATTACTTACATGTGGCTACTCCCCACATTCGCTCTTCTTGGAATTGCAACATCTGGTAAATAAATCCCATTCCTTCTTCCCCAATGAGGTATTTTCTGGGAATTCGGACATCTTCAAAGAAGATTTCTGCTGTGTCAGATGATCTCATACCCAGCTTGTCAATTTTCTTAGCAATGTGAACACCTAAAAATGAATGTTCGTAGATCGTTCAAGGGAAATGATTAATGCAACTGAGTAACATGAATTGCAACTGTGAGACATTCAATGGCAACTAGATTATGGCATCTTTTTTAACCCAAATAAAATTCATCTTTAAAAAAATGTGCAAGTGTCATAAATTAATGCTTCCATCTTGATAGGAAAAAGATAAACTATCATTGTTAATAAGCAAATTGAAATTCTAAAGATTGTAAGAAGATGTCCTAGTCACAATCCTGAAAAATTACATTTTCTGGTTTGAATAAGACAAAAGTAAACATACAAATGTCACTGTTTTTACTATGGAATATACCTATTATTTTCTTGAACAATTACGGAAAAATAATCCCTCAAAAACAATTAGTTTATTGATTGACTTGTCAAGAATATCATTCAATAGAACTAAGTACCCTTTATTTATACCAGGAATATGATTCTGACTGCCAATCACTCACAATAAACTGCAGTGCTTCTGTATGTATTCAGAGACTTTTCATACTGTCACTTGAACAAGACTCTGAATCAGAATGGAAAGCAACATGCCCGAAAGAATCAGGGACTTTTGATGGCTGGTCTGAGTTCCATCTGGATCAATTAATTTACAAAGTTACAGATTTGAAGAAAAAAGAACGAAGAAGGGGAAATACAGCAGAGATAAATGCTATGATATGAAAGGTCATATAACCTTAAATAGTTTAGAGCAAAACAACATTCTAAAAATCATCCTGGCTTTTCTCCTCTATAAACAAAAGAGTGCTGTATCAGGGATAAGCAACTCAGGGACAGAGTATATTTTATCTGGGAGAATCATGATGGCTTTTTCCAATGTATTTTTATTGTTTCCGAAGCCGCTCAAGACTAGCTTGTACTACAAAATGGCTATCAAGCTTTTTCCGCACTAATTACCCAGATGAATATCACTCAGAGATGATATTAGCTATGGAGAAGAAAGTATGCAGTCAGTTTTCCCACTGTGTCTGGGGCATCTATCTGCATTAAAGGAACTGGTGAAGGATGGAAGTTTAACAACTTCCCACCCAATGCTCTCGTCCCATCTTAAATTGGAGAGTGTTATAGCTGCTTGAAAGTCAAGAAACCACTTTGAGAGATCTCATAATGAGAGCCTAGCCCTCTGAATCTTGAATGTGTTATTAAGTTCAATATTAGGGTGGTTGTTTCTGGTAAGTGGGCGTTCAAGTAACATAGAAAGAACAAAAGCACAATTGAGAATGTTCTCCATCTAAAAAAAGGACTAACACTAGGTATCACTCAATCTTAATTGCATAGCAAAGTTTGAATTTGTTAGCAGTTAAAAATGTAAATGAAATTTTTGGATTAGTGAAATTACATAAAAACTGTCAAAGGATTATATTATCAGAAATGTTTCTAAGGCCCACTGATGAGTAATTCTAAAGAAAGAAATAAGACTGGAGGGTAATTCAAATAAACTGCATTAATTAAGATGTCAGTGATCTTCCCATGGGAGGTATAATACAAGGACAACATCATTCTTATTGACAATTTTTTAAAAAAAAATATGAGCTGTAATACTGGGTCATGCTGCAGGCCAGCTTGGTCTTAGTAGAGCCAGTAATTCTGATACACAAACATTTGTCTATGTTATTCCAATTCAGAAGAATGGGACAACTGCTAGTGAAGATGTAAGATAAGTTTGTTGGCTTATTTTATTAGCAATTAAGAAGGCTTGATGAAACCAACTGCCTGTATTAAATTTTAAAAATGAGGTAGAACAGACACTGCCCATGTTGTTGATATGGAACAGCATTTTTTATATATATAATAGTGTATATAATCTAGGAAATACCACTGAAACCTATTACATGCATATCAAATCAGCGAGAGAAAGTTGGCTGGTGGGGCCCAGGAGGAGAGTCTTCTCTGCTGTTACCCCCACCCTTTGGGGTATTCTCCCCCCAGAGGTGCGACAGGTCCCTACCCTCCCAGCTTTCCAAAAAGGTTTAAAGACCTGGTTCTGCCAGTGTGCATGGGGCAATATGGGCTCTAACTGTCCTTGGGGGTGGTTAGCGCCCTGACGATGCTCCTTTGAATTATTCCCCAACTTTCTATCTTGCTTGGAAGCTATTTATTATTAGGTCTGTTTTATACTGTATTTTAACAAATTTTATTTTTGCTGTAAATGGCCCAGTCGTTTCAATGAGATGGGTGGTGACAAATTTGATAAATAAAATAAAAATAAATAAAAAATAGGCAGTAACTATATACCCTTAAGAAATTGCTGAATGTATTTTTGTATTACACATCTATCCGTGAAGTTTGTCTAAGGATACTTGACAAACATTTTTCAGGGGATTCCCATCTGGATTTGTTTAAGCTAAAAAAGCAAATAACCGTCATAAGCTGCAGATGGTTTACTCAGATTTTTCCCCAAACTGAACTATCTTATGTTCCTGCTAAGTGATGATCGTAAGCCAACGTGATCAAATTTTACACCACAATACTCTGGTTCTTAGCAATGACCTTTTTCAAGGTCAGCAATGACCTTCTCTTGGAAAGAAAAAAAAATCATTTAAGTTGTGACTCACAGAAATGAAATTATGCTCACAGAGTTTTGGGCTGTCTACAAGCAGAGGACTGGAAAGAGGCCAATATATCTCCAATTTTTAAGAAGGGCTCATAAGGTGATCCAGGAAATTACAGGCCTGTCAGTTTAGCATCTGTTATGGGGGAAGATAGCGCAAACTGCTATTAAAGACAAAATTACCAAACGTTTGGAGACACAGGCCTTGCTCAAAAATATCCAACATGGCTCACAAAGGGAAGGTCTTGTCTAATTAATCTACTAGAGGTTTTTAGGGTGTTTATAAACATGTGGATGAGGGCGAGCTAGTAGACATTACCTACTTAGGTTTTCTAAAAGCTTTTCGTAAGTCCCTCATCAAAGACTTCTCAATAAGCTTAATAGCCATGGAATAAAAGGGCAGGTCATCTTGTGTATAAGCAACCGGCTAAAGAATAGAAAACAATGAGTAGGAGTAAATGGATATTTCTCATAATGGTGGGATGTAACTAGTGGGGCCCCCCAGGGTTCTGTCCTAGGACCAATGCCTTTTAAAATATTTATACATGATCTAGAATTGGGTGTGACTTGTGGAATAGTGACGTTTGCTGATGACACTAAATTGCTCAGAGTGATAAAAACAATAATGAACTGCAAAGAGCTCCATAGAGATCTCTGCACATTAGGAGAATGGGTGTCAAAATAGTAGATGTCATTCTACATGAGCAAGTATAAAGTGATGCACATTGGCACATTGCTGCCACAGATCCTAACTATTCATACAAATCATTGGGATCAGAGCTAGCAGTAATGGATGAGTAAAAAGATCTTGGAGTAATGGAAAATAGTTTAATGAAGGTGTTGACACAGTGTCCATCCACCATAAAAAAGGGCAACAGCATGTTAGGCATAATAAGAAATGGTATTGAAAACAAAGATTCCAATATCATAACACCCTTATATAAATCAATGTTGTGATGACATCTGGAATATAGTGTGCGGTTCTGGTTGCCACACCTGAAAAAGGGTATAGTAGAGCTAAAGAAGGTTCAGAGGAGGGCAACTAAGATGGAGTAGGGGCTGGAGTAACTTCCCTATGGGAATAGGTTGTAACACAGGCTTTTTAGTCTAGAAAGGAGGCAAATGATAGGAGATATGATTAAGGTATACAAAATTATACATGGTGTGGATGTAGTGGACAAAGAGAAGTTATTTTCCATTTTGAAAAATACTGGAACCAGAGGTCACTCAATGAAATTGAGTATTGGAAGAATCTGGACCAAAAAAAAATTTTTTTTTTATTATACAACCCTCCTAATTAAACTTCAGAATTTGTTACCAAGAGATGTGGTGCTGGCTACCAGCTTGGCTGGCTTCAAAAAAGGCTAGACTGATTCATGGAAGTCATGGGGTTCAGTGACTATTAGACTTGATGGTAGTGTGACTGCTTCTGAAGGCCATGTGCTGGGAGATTAGGGAGACTAGGCTTCCTTGTGCAGTTGGTTGGCCACTGTGATAATGGTGCTGGACTAGATGGGTCAGGGACCTGATTCAGTAGGCCACTGCTTATTTTCATATGTTCAGATGAATATATATGAGATGGATGATGGAAATGTATTCCAATTCAGTTGGAGGGCAACGTGTTAGTGAAAGCTGCTATAAACACTGCATTTCAATAGGAAAAACAAAATAATCCTGGCTATAGTTTGGGTAGTTGTTCTGTAAAACAAACAAAAACTGATTAAGGCTATCAGACTGTATCTTAATCAGTTTTTGTTTGGATGTTTCCACTGATATTTTTACACGTATTATTTTTTAATCAGCTTCTAATTTATCTATTCCTACAGCAGGCTACAAATTAATGAGAGATATTGTACAAAATGCATGAAACAGGAGAAGTAGTCCATAAAACATTTTTGTTTCTCCTAATTTCCTCTTCTTTCCTGACCCTGCTCTTAATTACTGATATCTCAATTAGTAAAGAAATAGTCATGCAGTAATTTTATAGCACAGAAATATAGAGTAATACCTTGGTTCACGAATGCTTCTGTTCATGAACAATTCAGTTCACGAACAGCACCATTTGCAAAATTTTGCTTCCGTTCATGAACTCCACATTGGGTGACGAACACGACCCATGGCCATTTTCCCTGCTGTGACACGTGGTTGTGGCTTCCTGTAGGGAGGGGGACTCTCCCTCCAAACAATAACCGCCTCCCCACCTGCTTTCCTGTCCTCCACGCCAGAAGTCACCTCAAGCAAGGTTAGTGTTCTCTCTCTTCATACTGTACTGTACTGTACTTTGTTTCATATTTTTGTGGTTTAAAAAAAAATACATATGGTTCAGAACGGATTAACTGTATTTACATTGAACCTTATGGGAAAATTTGATTCGGTTCATGACCAATTCGGTTCGCAACCAGAGTCGTGGAACGAATTAAGTTCGTGAACCGAGGTACCACTGTATCTAATTATTATGCCATAAGTTTGAGTGGGTAACTATCAATTTTATGAGATTGTTGAAGCTTTCTCAATTTTAAGTGTGCACTTGCTTGGTTTCTTTAAACTTCAAAGATAGCAACCCCCTCCCCCCCAAAAAAGCATGAAACCTCAATGAAGAATTCTGGTGAACTGGAAAGCCTGACACTTATTTGAAGATTTTGTGTTAGCCTAATAAAGGCACTATCTTGATATGCATTTTTGAAAAGTTTATGGCCAACACTATTTTGCTGTTAAGAGATTATCATCATTTGGAAGAGATATTTCCCATGATGATTCATGAGGTTCAAATATGAATTTCCACTCCTCCGATTTTTAAGTATTACTTTTGATTTTTTCCAAGAACAATTTATTTTAACTTTGTTACCAGGAAGTTTCATTGGTAGACACAGAAGAGATTTATTTTTGTGGGGTGGTCCATCATTAGTGTTTGCCAAGAGGCACATCCAGTCCGCCTGAAATCCAGAAGTGATCCACATTTTGCCACCATTTATCACATAGTCATCATCTTTTCTTACAGCTTTTGTCTTGATACCTACATACAAAGAAAAAAAAAATAGCATGGAATGCGAAAAGTCCAACTATATGATTATATTCTTCAGTATGACTACAGAGATAGAGAATCACAATCTACAGACTAGATATACAGATAGTCCTTGCTTACCAACCACTTTTTCAGTGACCATTCAAATTTGCAATGGTGCTGAACAAGTGGTACTTATGACTTGTCCTTGAAGTTCTGGCCATCATAGCGCTCCTGCAATCACATGATCATGATTCAGGTGCTTGACAACTGGTTCATGCTTACGACAGTTGCAGCGTCCTGTGGTCATGTGATTGCCTTTTGCAACCTTCCCTGCCAGCTTCTCACAAGCAAAGTCAATGGGGAAGCTGGCAGGGAAGGTCGCAAATTGCTTCGGTGAGTCCCCCCGGCCTTCCTGCGCTCACACCCTGCTGTGGAATCCACCCCCTGGCCTTCCTGCGCTCATGCCACACACAGCCCCCCGGGCTTCCTGCGCTCACGTACAGTCTGTGCCAGGCCTCCCAAGCCCTCCCCTGGCCTTCCCCAACTTGCTCAGGGCCTGCTCCAGCCCTTCCAGGGCCTCCCCCACTCCCCGTGGCACCCTCCCCACCCTCCTCCAGCACCCCCGTGCTCCTACCTGAGACTCCTGCCCCTTCCCACTTAATGACCCACGTGTCTTGGGGTTACAACGGCAACCAGGACTGCCAGGATTGTCGTCACTAAATGATGCAATCACATGACATCGTGCTTTACAACAGCATCATTTAGTTATGGCAACCCCGGTCCCAACTGCCATTGTATCCCAAGAACTACCTGTATTTTATGTACATTGAAAATGATGGATTTAACCTTTAAACTGAATCTGATTCCTCTACAATGTTCCATTTGTTGATAAACTAGGTTAATTTTTAGATAAATAGGTAAGTAGGCTGGTAGACATATAGACAAGCAACGGTGGTAAAAGTTAGGAGTGTATATTTTATTTACTAAAGCTTTCATGCCCTTCTGAACCTCTCAAAAATATCTACCGGTGTTTATTGCTGACTGGAAACCCCCTATAGATTTTTGCATGAAGCAGCAAAAAAAAAATGAATTTATGATTTATGGTTTTGATGATTAGACAGGATAGGACATAGAAAGAAGAGAGTTATGCTGTAACCACAGAGTAAGTGGTAAATCTATAATTGTACTTATAACTGCTGTAAAGAAGAGCGGAAGCTACTTCTTTGTATCTTTTTTCTTTCTTTTCTATTTTTCTTTTTCTTTTTTTTTCTTTCTTGCACTTTTACCTTTCTTTTTAAAATCTCTTTTTCTTTTCTTTTTCTCACATTATATTAGTTTGTATTAGTTTTTATCTTTTTAAAAAGTCTTTAATAAAAATGAGAGAGAGAGAGAGAGAGAGAGAGAGAGAGAGAGAGAGAGAGAGAGAATACCTACTGGCCACTGTTTATGGCAGAATAAACATTTAATTTATTCTTGTATTTAATTTATGAAACATTAATGTATGTTCTATATATTTTGCTCATTCATACCCTATCCACTTTTCCTGGCTACGTCTTTATTTGAATTAGGTTCTTAACACATCTCTAAGTCTAAATGTAACCCAAAAATAATGCCCAGTCCTGTTCCAGTCACTTTGGTTCATCAGCAGAAGAATACTTAGGAGTGAGGTTGCTGCTAATGCTGCTTATTTTTATTTTTTTAATTTTTTTTTACACTTATGAGTTTTCCAGTGAGGCATTTCCACTTCTTTTAATGTAAAAGAAAGAAAAGCTTTGAATACATGGGTTTTGGTTTCCTACCCAGAACATCTTATGAACATAGAAATATTTGAAGTTACCTGATGCCAATTCTATTTTTGCCTTCTCAGGTTGGTAGCAGCTCTGCAGGAAGAAATCTTCCCAAGGACTTACTATCTACCTATTTTAACTGGAGAATCACAGGATTAACACTGTATTTTCTGTATGCAAACCTTATGTTCTCCCCTTTCCATCTTCTCAGTGTAGTTCTTTTGCCTGCCCCAAGCTTCCTCTGAACCCTTTAATCCAATCCCATGTTGATCCCTTTCTCCCTATTGCCCTCTTACTTTTATTCACTAAATATTGTGCTTTATGCAGACAATAATCAGCATTACATTTGAGCCACCTGACTTTTCACTGCTTCATAAAGAAACAAAGACATTCATTCTTAAATTCCATAAACATTTAAGGAGAACTGTGGTCCACAAAGAAAGGTGGGAGAGTCTAAATTTGTTGTCTTCATTGTTTGTTTGATTTGAACAACTGTTGAGGTGGAAATGATAAAGAAACACCTATAGATTACTATATAAAAAAATAAATATCTAAGAAGAGAGAATAAACTTGGCCTCATTAAAATATTTTAATATCATATTGTAATTTTCCAATTTCTTTAAGCCAGCGGGGAAGGGGGGAATTCATTCCTACCAGCTCACAAATTCAAGCAAGCTATAATACTAACCAGCGATTATTCTTCCTTCTCCATTTGTTTTAACAGGGCTTGCACAACGCATCTTTCACTGACAATCAGTTGAGATGCAAGAACATTTTCTAGAAGATTCTGAATCAGTTGCTTTCTCTGTTGCTTCACAGTATCATTGCAAAAAAAAAAAGGTGGGGGGAAGTAGGAGAGATACCATGCATGCGATCTTGAGTTGTTTAGGAGTATAGCAAGGTGTACATAGGGCCAGAATGTTAATGGAGCTTGGCATGGTTGGGTGTGGTTTATGGTCATGAAGTTTTTTAAACTGAGGCCTCAACATTATCTTTTCTTTCTTTCTTTAAACTGATTTAATTTTATAATTGTATTATGCTTTTATTCTTGTTCGCCATCCAGAGTTCCTCTGGGTTAATGGGCAGCCATATAAATGTGTATGGTACATGGGTAGTCATATAAATTTGTACAATAAATAAACAAACAAAGTCAATAATCAATTATATGGGTTATAAACTTTCTATGTATGATTTATCTACTTACTTGCAGCATCTGAGCCTGCCCCAGTTTCACTCACTCCTATGCAAGCCACAAAATCTCCGGCTATAGTTGGGGCAAGAAATTCTTTCTTCAGCTCATCTGAACCAAATCTGCAATGATAACAAAGTCAAACACTTTATCTGTGGTCCTTTTGATGATTTCTGAAAGCAACATCTACTATTAGAGTACTTCACACTGTTTTTTAAAGAGGAAAGGTTTTATACTTTTATTTATAACTTTTAAAATAAAGAATGGAAAGCAGAGCATGACATAAAAGTAACCTATAAATCCACCTTTCCAATAGAAGTAGAGGAAAATAATGCATGGAAAAAAATACTTTGTACCATTTGGCTATGAAAGCCGGCAAGGCAAAGGAACAAATGTCAACAGTTTCTAAGAAAGGTGAAACATCTCTCAATCATCAGGCGCTTAGGGTGTGACAGATTCTCTATTACCGTTGTTCTTGCAGGCAAATAAAAGATACCATGAATAAAAAAAAGCCATGTCTTTCGTCCAATACTTTGGAGGACATTGGGTTGGGGAAAGTTTACTTAAATTGTACCTGTACAGAATGTTCAGAATTGAACCCTGGTTTTCCTCATCCCATGCACAGTAGAGAGAGAATAGATTTTATCTGCATGACATTGGGGTGAGTTTTCTTGCTCCCCTTTTTGCAGTGGCCATGTCTTACAAGGCATTTTGTATCCTGGATATAACACATTTCCCTCAGGAAAAAGAAGACCGAGCATGGGAAGTTTTGCTGGAAACTAAGCATTTACCCATTCTTCAACATGGCACCCCCAAATATCCCAGCAGCTCCCAGTAATAGTACCATCTGTGAAACTTCTATATTGTACGCTGAGTGCTCCCTTTGGCTTCTCTCTCTCTGCATCTGGATTCTGGGTAGGCTCTTCCGTTTTCATATGCTCCATTTTCTTTGGCCTTCCCCCTCCTCCACCATTTAACCTTAAAAAACCAATTGTTAACTTTATTCTTATTTATTCTTAACTTTTTTTTTTTTAAAAAAAGCAAAACTATTCAAGATAGGATAGCCAACCAACATTGCTTTGAGAAATGAACAGGTACCTTCACCGATACAGGGCCTGAGCAACCAGTATGATGAAAACCCCGCTTACTATGGAAAAATGAGAAGCGATTTCAGCTCAGCCACTCTAGTATTAGAAAATGAAGTTAGATCAGCACTCCAGTCAATACCAAGTTGGAAAGCTACACCAATTGATGGAATATCTATAGAAATATGACAAACAACAGAAGGAGAATCTGTAAAGTTTCTAATTGAACTATGCCAGCAAATCTGGAGAATGACAGTGGCTAACAGATTGGAAATGATCAGTTTATACAGGTAGTCCTTGCTTAATGACAGTAATTGGGTCCAGAATTTCTGTTGCTACGTGATGTGGCCATAAAGTGCAATGTCATGTGACCACATCGCTTAGTGATGGCAATCCCAGCAGTCCCTGTTGCCATCATTGAGTGACAATCGTGGGGCATTAAGCCAAGGACCTCACGTGACTGTAACTTGCAACTTCCTGCCAGCTTCCAACAAGTCAATGGAGAAGCTGGCAGGAAGTTTCAAGTCCTAGTCATGACAAGCCTTTCCTTAGGTGGCTTGCAAGCAGGCCGGCAGGCAGGGGGTGGGTGCTGCGGCCCAGCACAAGTGCAGCCAGGTGGGGGGCTGTGGCACAAGTACGGGCGAGCATGTAGGTAGGCGCTGTGGCCCAGCACAAGTGGGGCAGGGCAGGGGGGTGCGGGGTGGCACAAGCATGGCCAGGAGGGCATGCACTATGGAGTGCGGGCAGAGGGATGCTACAGGTGTGTGTGCACTACATAGCAGAGGCTCCTCAGGAGAAAAAGTGTCAGAAGTGGGAGCAACTTGCGACCTTACTGCCTGGTTTCTCCTCTGACTTTGCTTGTGGGAAGCTGGCAGGGAAGGTCGCAAATGGCGATCACATGACCACAGGACACTGCAACCGTCGTAAGTGCGAGCCAGTTGCTGGATAATTGAGAAAGCCAAAGAGTACCAAAAAAAGTCAGGATGTGCTGCATGATGTAAAAAAATGGAGAGCTGACCTTTTGCCTAGGGAAGGAATGAACAAGCCATTAAGGGGAAATTGCCAAAAAGTTTACAAAGTTCTGAGAAAAGGGAAGCTTGAGAAAGAAACTCAAAATAAGCCTGCCTTGATTTTGTTTGGTATAAGATAGGACAGAGAGAAACATGTACAGGCTTTCAAGATTTTGTTATCCTACCTGGTAAACAGATTGGCGACAAGTCAGCAAAGGTTATATGCTATCTCCTTATTTATTCCACCTATATGTAGAATATATATTAAGTGAGACTGGATTGAAAATAGATGAGTATGGTTTTAAAATGGGATGAAGAAACACTGGTAACTATGATATGCTGATGACACTATTCAGATAGTTGAAAATGCAAATGATCTGCAAGCTGTAGTAATAAAAGTCAAGGAACAAAGTGGAAAAATGGACTAGGATGAAAAAGTCCAAACTAATGATACAGGCACAGCAACCAGCCTTAGAACAGACAATGAAGACACTGAAAACAGTGGATAGTTTCTGCCTTTTTAGACTAACTATTAACAATAAAGGAACCAGCAATTAAGCAATTAAGAAATATGCTGCAGACTAGCACTTGTTAGGGTCAGAAATGAAACCCTTGAAGATGCCATGATGTGTTTATATATACAAAGATCAGAATTATGCAGGCAACAGTTTTTCCTGTGTCACTCTATGGAAGGAAAAGTTGGACTGTGAAGAAGCAGGTTAGAAAGAGCATTAATTCTCTTGAACTTTAGTGTTGGAGAAGATGACTTGAGAATATCATGGACAGCCAAGAAAATAAACAAACAAATCACAGAACAAATCAATCCAGAATTCTTATTCTAGGCACAAATGACCAGGCACCAACTTGATGGCACATAATAAATCAATCAAACCTCTATAGCGTGCAGATTGATATGACTAAAATATTAAAGACTACTATGGCCCCATTGTTAAAAAAATATATAATTGTGAACAAACACACTGGCAGCCTCATACATTATTTATTTATATAGTCAGAACATTTATATAGCTACCCAACTCAAACAGCATGAGTATGGACGGTGTACATAGTCATTAAAACAAAAATACAGAAGAAAAATTATTGATTGTTGAATAAGAAACAGTGGCCTGATTCATATAAGGTAGATGAGAATATGGTTTGTTTAGTTAGGGGGCTTTACTGCAGGGGTTAGCAACTTTTAGCATTCTTATCATATTCTACTTCTTCCAGGATTTAGAAAATCAACCAACCAACCAAGAACCTCCCTCCCTCTCTTTCTTGCCTTCTTGCTCCCCTGCCTGCCTTCCATGCACAATGTTATCCCAATTTAGTATTAGTGTAAATTATGTTATTAGGTGGAATAAAATCCTACAGGTAGCCCTTGTATTACTATAGCAATTGGGACCAAATTTCTGTCATTAAGCGATGTGGTTGTAAAGTACGATGTCACACAACTGCATTGCTTAGTGATGGCAATCCTTGGTAGTCCTGGTTGCTGTCATTACCCAGAGACTGCACGGGTTAAGAGAGGACCTCACATGACCAGAGTCCTAGGCAAGGAGGCCAGTGTATGAGAACTGTAGGCAGTGGGTGAGTGCTGCAGCTGGGCACTACTGATGCAGGGAGGACGGTGGGGGCTGCAGGCAGGCTGGCAGGGGCTGTGGGTGGGCACTACTGAGTGTGGGCAGGCCAGCGGAGGCCACTATGGAATGCAGGTGCACAGGAGGGTGGTACAGAGTACGAGATCCCTGAGATCCCTGGGATCTTGTACTCCATAGCAGGGGTCCTTGGGAGAAAAAGTGATGGGAGCAACTTACAGGAGTGACTTGTGACCTCTTCTACCAGCTTCCCCACTGACTTTGCTTGTGGGAAATTGTCAGGGAAGGCCACAAATGGCAATCACATAACTGTGGCTCACCCAGATTGTGATCATGTGACTGTGGGGATGCTGTGACGGCTGCAACTATGCAGATTGGTCATAAGTCCCCCTTGTTCAGCACTGTCGCAACTTTGAATGGTTGCTGAACGAGTTCTCGTAACCCAAGGATCACCTCTACTTTGTTGTTTATTGATTGGTATTACACTGCAGAGAAAAATTAGAAATAGCAAAAGATGGTTCTTTGGATCACTTTCTAGTCATATTATATAAAGCTGTAATTTTAATCTGCACAATGCAATAAATAGCCTATAATTCTGTCAGAAGCAATTGAAGAGAGGACCCCATTACATATGTTTAAAGACATGAGGAAATTTTTGTTTCAAAGATTTATCCAAAAAAACCCCCACCCTTCATATTGAACGAAAACACAGAAGAATGTCCTCACTCCTCCAGATATACTCAAGCATGGTAACATTCATTCAAATCAGAATGGAAGTGGAAGGAGGCAAAATGACTTTCTTAATATAGCTTGTCAGTTGACTTGTATTATAGGAAAACACACACACACACATAATTTAAAATGTTTATATGGCTACCCATCTTAAACCAAACTCTGGGTGGCTCACAACCTAAGGATAAAAACAATATATAAAACAATGAAAGAAAAGCAGTAAAACCAAAACCCGAAAGACCTGGCGCCACAGCTAAATTTTCCGATGCAGCCCACAACACACTGATCCCATATCAATCTCATCCTATCCCAGTGCTAGAGGGAAAGCAAGGTCTTAAGTGCTCTGCAGAAGGTCAAAAGGGCAGGGGCCTGCCAGAGAGGCATATGAATCTCCTGTGCAATACTGGATGGGACCATGGAAAACATTATAGAGCACAGCAGTTGAATTTGAAGCAGCCCAGCAACCCGTTGGTCTGTTCACTAAAGCAGCAGTTTCTGTTCACCAAGCAACCCAAACATAATAAAAAAACATTCAAATTTGTTAGAAGCTCATTAACCTCTGCAGTGACGCAGCGTCAGTTACCAGGCACGAGTGCTTGAGTGTCCTACCTGGAAATGTCAGAGACTGAACCTGAGACCTTTTGCATGCAAAGCATCTGCTCCTTCGCTGAGCTATACCTCCACTCCAAGGCTGAAGAGTATGCAGAGTTCTCAGGTAGTCTTCCATAGCAATACATTACTGGTAAAGGGCTACTGAATTCATGGTTTGTTTGTGGCTTCTCATAAGCATCTTGTGGGACACAGAATGCTCAGCTACATAGGCCTTTGGTCTGATAAGTATAGCTCTCCTTATATCTTCCCAACGTTTTTATATAAACACATTTCAGAGAGGGAGATCTCATTTTCTTTTTAATTGTCTTTTCCATTTTAGTGCCTGGATGGTAAATATTTTCTTCCCACGTATGATTTTCTCAACTGGAATTACTTCCACCAACCTTTCTGATATCAAGCATCAAATCCTGTTGCTGCTTGTGTCAAGTCAATGAGTAATATTATGCATTGACAGATTTCACTGTGAGGCTCATTCTGATCAATATATTATTAGTCTTGAACTTAAGAAGTGCTATTTATTATCTAAACAGGAAGATAAAACCAAACATGATATCTAATAGCTTGGATAAACCAGAGTGAAATACCGCATTAGGAGTTTCCCATGTGATTTACACCAAGAAAATTCTGAACATACGAGGGCACAAGGAAGAGGTGGTAGCCTCTCTTGAACATGGGTCAAGCAGATTAAAATTTCTTTCCTAGGCTGTATGAACAGAAGTACAGTGTCAAGATCAAAATAAATAATTGCTCCTTTCTATTCTGTATGGGTCAGACTACACCCACGGTTCTAGACCCTGCATTTTAGGAAAGATACTGACAAACTAAAGCATGCCCAGAGGAAAGCAACCACCAACCTCAAACATCATTGTTTAGTCTAATCATGCAAGCCCAGTTACTGAGGAGCAGATTTATTTAGCTAATATATTTCCCAGATCCTAAAATGGCCACCAGAATACAGATTCATCACGATGTCACACTGCAAAAAGAAAAGCCCTCGCCCCTCCCAAACTATGTACTGCAACTAGGATCAGCAGAGTGATGAATGTAGGCACCACGTTATGAATTGCACCTTTTGATGGCATCCAGGGAACCCAAATACATATGGCTGGAACTCATGAGGGGTCAAGAATCTTTACTAGACTGTGGTAAAGCATGTTGAATCCTTGTGAAGTTTCAAGACAAAACTCCCGAAATCTTGTGAGATTTGGCAACCTTGAATGAATTTAGCCACTTTGTTTTAAAACATTTTTATTTGGCACTTGCACCAAAAAAATGTGAGGCGGTGTCCAACACCTACAAGGTTGCCATCCCCTACACCCCTTGCTACACTACTAATATAGTCTAGCAAGAAAATAAAACAAAAATGGGTTTTGTTTAGTGTATACAGTATTTTCTAGGTACTTTCCATGTCCTTTGATCTTTGAAGACAGGCTAGCAGCCTGTCAAAGTAACAATAGCTTGCCTGAAGTCAGAGCAAATGGCTACACTGGGGACATCCCAGGTCATTTGCTGGACTGTTGCAAATATGTAATAAATAAATACACCAGGTAAGCATCTTCTCAAATGTCATCAATATTATTTACTAATTAAAAGAGCTTCCTGTGCTACTTGTCATAGTGAGCTCACTCAGATGAGGAGACTGACAATGAGCAGCCAGTTCCAGAGTTGCCGGATGAATTGCTGCCTGAGGAGCTGCAGGCAGAGGAGGTGAGCTGTCTGGTAACCAGCAGGCACAGCTGCTGCCAGTCTCTGAAGATGAGGAGCCTGAGCTGCCACCCGCACCCCCCAGGACGGGCTCGCTGTGTGGAGAGGAGAACAGAGCAAAGGCATTCGGCCAGGCTTCTTGCAAGAAAGGAGCCAGCCCTTCCAAAGGAGCCACACTGGGGTTGCTTCTGTTTAAGAAGAGCAGCAAGGTCAAGCCTCTCTGTTGGCAACATGTGTTTGCTTACCCAGGCTCCATGTGCCTTGACTCCCAATTTGAAACCTCATGACTTTGCCTCTGGACCTGGACTGGCTGACGAACCTTCTACGTTTGGACCCCTGGATTTCGCTTGACCGCTCTTCTGCCTGCTGTTTTGGATTGGAACTCTTTTAAGCCAAGCTCGCTGAGCTTTTGGGCACTTGTTTCTGTGTGTGTGCGCACACATTTGCACTCACATTTCCTTTGCCGCTTGTTTATTTACTTCACAAAACTTATCAGTAAAGTTTGCAACCACCTCTCTGCGTGCTACCTTTCCTTCCTACACTACCTTTCCTTCCTACAGCAGTTTATTGTAATAAAAAAAACCCCACAGAAGCATGCCTCGAAAATTAGAGCTGTGTCATACTTCTATCCTGAGGTGAAATGTGGGATAATGAAATTAATCTGTAGACCCATTTTTCTTTATCTGTACTGCACAGAGCTAGATTTAAAGCTATTTCTCTTCTGTTGTCTTTTCCAAAGATTCTGAAAATCCACTATTACCTGAAGAACTAATACACTGAGTAGGAAATTGGTCTTGATGCTCTAAATGGTCCCTTCTAATTCTATGGTTCAGTGGAAAAAAAGAGTAGAGCCAAGAGTTTCTTCACAAATTTACCTTGTAAGAGAAGGTGTAGCCATATTAGTTTGCACTCCAATAGCCATGGGAATACTTCCACAGCGACACCTTCCCAATTCTTCTGCCACTGCAGCGCTGTAGGAGAAATCCAAACCTAGGCCACCATATTCTGAATATAAGAAAACACATTATCTGGTGAATTAGAAAACTAATTTCAGCTTATGTATTCTAGAATCTTTATACAGCTCCTTTATATAACATGCCAAATCCATTTTAATGGATTACTCTGATGAATTACTGCTATCACCTATGGAATTAAAATGGTAGTACAATATATCTTTCAGAGAAAGGGCAATGCATACCAGACATTTTGCTATCTAAGGACACCTCTTGAAGCTCATCACACTGGGTATCTGATTAATCAGACCACTGCCTAAAGTTGACCTAGATAGCATTGTTACTTCAACACTGATGAGAGGACAGCACCCTCCATTGCATTTGAAAATAATAAACTAGTTTGGAAAGTGCTGGATAGTCTGTAGAAAATATTCAGCTTGATCTTCCAACACAAGAAAAATTTGGGAGACACAAGAGAATAGCTAGGGGTGCTGTCATTAATTCCCACACAATACCACCTTACTGTCCAAGACAACTGCCTTGCTCTAATTCTAGGACTGTTCTTTGGTGGAGGCAGCAGATGAGCTTTGACTGGACTATGAGGCTATCACTCTGCCTGCCTCTTCAGGAGTTTAGCTGAGAATCCCAGAGCAATAATGTAGGTTGCAGAATCTACCAGTTCCAATCATATTATAGTACTTAACCAAATAAGTAAACTTATTAACAAAACCTCAGAGCATGTTATTCCAATCCATTACATATATAAGTGCATTTTTTTTTCAACTTCCTCAGTTACTTAAATCTGTGCCCTAGACTAATGAATAAACAAATACTTATTCACATATGCCAGGAGAGTAATTCTAGATCCAAAAGGTCCCCATTGATATGGCAGAGGGCAACTATGGACAACTGGCACAAACTGATGCTCGAAGACTGGAAACGGGACACTGATGTCTACCACTAAACGTGGATAATAACTACTGGCAGTCAAATGATTTGTTATGCTTGCTTAATAAATGAAGGAATGAATTATTGGAGGGAATCACATATCATTGGTATTACAGCTTTTAGGAGACAAGAGACTCATCTCTTCATGCTCTTGCTGCAAACTAAACTAAATTCCCTCTCCTATGTGTCCCCAACAGCTTAAAAGTACCCACAGGAAACTAGGAAAAAGAAATGCTGTACAGTAAGTCTAAGACCTAGTTAGCTCACATTCTAACCAAAAAGCAAGAAACTCAATTTCAAGGAATGTGAGAGGCAGGCATAAAAGTAGATCTGCATTTATATGTTCAGGAAAATTAGCATCCAAATTGCAGCATTGCTCCTTCAGAAAATAGGCAACTTTCTGAGATGAGAATGTATGAAATCAGATATACGCCTGATAATATTAAAATTGTATGAAGTGAGCCAGTTTGTGTTTAAAACTTAAACCTCTTTTTCTTTCTTTAGATAGTGTCAGTGGATGAAAAGTCTTTCTGCCACTGCAGCTCCAGTGTAGCATTCCAAACATGTTGCACGCTGTCTTGAGATAGATGCAATGTACGGTATTGGGGTGCCACCTTTCCTAAGACCAGAATAGGGAAGAAAGATGATTGCCACCAATAGCTTAAGGCTGTTGGGTGGGTGGGTGGGGTTTGGTTCTGTTCTCAACTAAACAGGAATCACGTCCTCTACATTGCCTTAATGCTTATGAGAAACAAGCACGGTTACCTCTTTTAAATTATACCCCTAGGGTTCCACTTTAGAAAGATTCATTGTCTTATAAATCAACTCTGGACTAACAATCTGTTCAAAGTAATTTATTTGCACTGTCCATTTAATATTTCACTTAAAATTATTCAGCAGTGCTAGCAAAGGCACAATGAAATCTCTATTACAATCTATAATTTTTCCACAGGCTGAAAAATGATGTCAGGTATAGCTTCTCCTGTCTGTCTTTATACCATATTGCATATTCCACAGAGCAGTTGTTTTCAAAGGAAGAGAGGTGGCTTTGTACTCTGTTCATACATACCATCATCCTGCAGAAAATTTGTACCGTCTAAAGTACAAATCGCTTTGCAAATGTTTGCTTGTAGTTACACTTAATAGGAACTAGCACTTTGCCCCTACCTGGGAACCTCTGTAAGCCTAGGTCAACTTATACTTTACTGCATTAGGAACATGGGCCAGAAAATCCATGGACTATTTGCTATTGGTATAACAGCCATAGTAGATATGTGTTTCATTAGAAGGTTGCAGTGGCAGATTCTCCCCTATTCAGTACTGCAAAGCAGTCCCTGAGACCACCATGCTTAAAAGCATTTAGGTTTGGTGATTCAGGCAAAAAGAGCAGCACACAAAAGTCACAGGAATAGGAATCTCTATCACAAAAAATGATGGGCAAAAATAAGAAAACTCAAACACTAACTTCACAGTGACAAAAATCAACAAATCTCAGAGCAGGATCTAAGCACAGTAAAAGGGTTGATGATTCCTCAAAGGTGACCACAATACAAGAGTGGGGGGGAGGGGTGTTGGTTGCTCATTTAGACTTATATCAAAGAATGATAGTAACCAACTGAAACTTCCTTTTGTGACACAGGTGGGTCCTTGCTTAACCATTCTTTCAGTGACCATTCAAACTTAGGATAGTACTGAACAAATGGTACTTACGACCGGTCCTCGTACTTATGACAGTTGCAGCATCCCCAGTGATGTGATCACAATCCAGGCACTTAATGACCAGCTCACAATTATGACATTGCAGTGTCCTGCGGTCATGTGATCACCATTTGCGACCTTCTTTGCCAGCTTCCTACAAGCAAAGTCAGTGGGGAAGCCAGCAGGAGGTTGCAAATTGCGACCACATGACATTGTACTTAACGACAGCAACAAGAAGTGCCAGAATTTCCATTGCTAAGCAGTATGGTCTTGTGATATTGCACTTTATGACCGCGTCGCTTAGCAATGGAAATTCCAGTCCCAATTGCCATTGTTAAGTGAGGACTACCTGTATTTTCTATCCCTATCTCTACCTTAATTCTCATTTTTCAGCCCTAGAACTGTAACAGCTGCCACTTGGTGAAGTGGGAACTACAACTGCACAAACACAAAGACACACAAAAACAGTATCCCCTGGTAGCTAGGAAGTTATTTTGCACAGGGGATGGCATTTTTCCCAGTGCACCGTTTTTTTTTTAAATCTGCTTTCAATTGTGACCAATTCTACAGAGACTGCCTGGATGAGTCCCTGTAGTTTTCCTGGCAAGTTTTTTTCGGAAATGGTTTGCCATTGCCTCCTTCCTAGGGCAGAGCCCAGCTGGCGGTCACAGGAAATCAAGTCTCTTCCATTGTGTTGCGTCTAGCAACTGGCAACCAATTCCCGTTTTTCCCATGCAAGGAGTCACCAGTGTTTTTTCCTCCCACTGGGGTGAGAGTAACTATTAATCTACTTGCTTACACTTTCAAGCTGCCAGGTGGGCAGGAGCTGAGGGAGCAAGATGGGAGCTCACCCTGCCACACAGAGCTTGGGCTTGAACCGCTGAAGTGTCAACCATTTCTGGCTGGCAACTTCCAGTGTCATTAAGCCGCTGCTCCACCATGTCCCCTTCAGTGCACCATACTGTTTCACATACTGCCAGTGAAAAAGATTGTAGCATTTTTAGCTTACCACACAGTAGTAAGCAGCATCGGCTCTACCAAGGTAGAAAACAATACTCATTTTCCAGATGAAGGGCTTAATTTTCTAAATAGTTCCATTGTTTCTTGTTAATTTTACATAAATAAAGGTTAAAATATTAAGAGCTTAACAAAATAGAAAGATTAATTATCAGAACCTCAAGGTAACATCAACCAGATGGAGAGAGAGGGCCAAAAAAATAATAAAAAATGTAGCCATGAAATCGTCATTTGATTTCCATTCTCAAAATTAGAATTGCAATCTGGATTAATTAATTGCAACTGAGGCTAGGGGTATCAGACTACATCTAGGATCCTCCTGGGCACCATCTATTAAACAATGACATCTTGTGCGACCCAGGAGGTGCACTTACTCAGCAACAGCCCCTACCCTCTGGAGTGATATCTCCCTGGAGATTCATGCAGCTTCTACCCTTATAACATTCTGAAAATTATCAAAACCTGATTATTCTCCCAGGCCATGGGTTAAGGTGGCTGTATAGCCCTTTTAGTTAGTTTAGTTTTGTTCTATGTTGGATGCTTGTTCTTCTGGTCAGCTGTATTCTTTCTCTACATATTGTTTCCTCTTTTATTTGTAAGCCTCCCAGAGTGTCGAGGAGTCAGGCAGCCTCAAAATATAAATAAATAAAGAAAATGAAGAAAACGAAGAGAATACAAATTACAAACAGAAGCTATCAGGCAGTAGGCACTCATGTCCTTGCTTGTAAGCTAATGAAGTGTCAAGAATTCTAGTTTGTTTTGTATGTTATATATATAAATATATATAAATATATATATTACACAAAACAAACATTACTGCCTACAGATAGATTGACAGACACACATATAGAGAGCATGTACAAAACAAACTTAGAGAGAGAGTATGTGTAGGAGTGGCAAATAATAAAAATGGACAAAATAAAAAATCTTACAAAATAAATACTTTAATTTAGAAAATGGGCTCCATCAGGAATGGAATTCAATGCACAAAACTAACAGAAGGAAATAACACTGGGTTTACTCTTTAATTTGTGGAAGGAAGTTAAGAAGGGCTGCCTGATACTTTTGCCCCCACTCCCAACTTAATATGTTTATTCTAAACTCCACTACAATTTTGCCATGGTTTTTTTGATCATAAAAAAATATTATTTTTAAGAGTGTTTGATAAACCCATTTCTTCACATTATACTCCCAGACCCCAGAAAAACAAACATACTTTGAAAGACCAGATCTGAAGGAAACAACAGAGTTCATCTCTCTTTCTCTTGGCTTGCTCATATTAACGAAATTCCTGGCAGCTCTTTTTGAAAAAGGAACAACATGTATAAATTAGCTTAGTTTTGTTTGGATCGGTCTATGCTGAGCCAAACAAATCTTCCTGATGTTTTATTAAAAATGTTAAGAGACAAATGTAAAATGTAAGGAAAGAGAAAAGGCAAGCCACAATATAAGAAGTTCATTAGAAATGTATTCATTGCAAAAGACTCTATAATCCACTTTTTAGTTATATGTACATTTCCAAAAGTAGTATACAATAAAACAGTTAAATATCAAATAAATGTCAAAGCAAAACAAAGTTTAACAGCAATACAAATCAGTAAAATACCAAAACAGCTAGTACTGTCAGATAAACTTTTCTCTCTCTCTCTCTCTCTCTCTCTCTCT
The DNA here is from genome assembly GCA_030867105.1 of Liasis olivaceus. Classification (NCBI taxonomy): domain Eukaryota; kingdom Metazoa; phylum Chordata; class Lepidosauria; order Squamata; family Pythonidae; genus Liasis; species Liasis olivaceus. The sequence goes on along the minus strand of CM061351.1, from coordinate 24,236,883 downwards.
GGGTATATAGGTACTGTATGTATGAGTGACAATTTTTAATTATCTAAGCTTACAAATGTATTTTAAAAAAATATGCAAAAGCTTAGATAATACATATGTGTGTGCATGCATGTGTATATGTGTATGTGTATACACTCACATATATGAGGGCTGAATATAAAATAATGCTGCCAATGTATAACGTGCAATGACTGAATTTTTGCCTGCCAAAGGAGCTCCTCCAACTGAAATTCATTACTAAATGCAGGTTGTTTATGGTGATGATTGTATTGACATATGTACTGTGCACTACTGGGCCAAAAAATGTAAAGGTAGTAAACTGGGAAAAGTTGATTTGAGTGATCAAGAATGAAATGGACAACCTGTGAGAGCAGTCAGTAAGTTTCACATGAGAAGGGTTGATGAATTAAGGACAATCAGATGACTTAAAGGGAAGTTCAGCAAGCTCAAGCATGGCATTTCATAGGAACTTGTGGTTCACATTACTGATGTTCTTCAACATTGGAAGGTTAGTGAAAAATGGGTTCTTGCACATTGATGGCAGAGATGAAACCTCCAAGAGTTTAACTTTGCCAGCAGTACCTGTCCCGCTACACGAATAAGGTAAGGAATTTCTTTAGAGCATTGTGACATTGTGAAAATATGGGCTTATTGTTATGGCCCAGAAACAAAGCATTGGTCCATGGAATATCATAACAAACATTCAGGGAAAAATAATTCAAAGCTCAGGCTTGAGCAGGAAAACTTACAGCTACAGTTTTTTGGGATCAGATGGTATTATTCATAGCGATTTCCTTAAGCCTGGCACCACTATCAACTCAAAGTGCTACATTAAAACATTCAAAGCTTTGAAACAATGATTTAGCAGAATTCAGAAGCACAAGGAAATTTTGTTGTAACATGACAACACTAGGTCTCACACCTCATAGGCCAGGGTACCCAAATGGCAATTACAAAGTTGGATCTTATCATCTTACTCCATCTGCCATATAGTCTAAATTTGGCACAATGTGATTTCCAACTTTTCCAAAAGTTGAAGGGAAACTTTGTGAGCATCTGTTTGACTCAAATCAAGAGGTGGACAAGACCTGGATGAAAAGACAAAGTGTGGAATTCTTTCATAACAACTTTAAGAAACTAATTCATTGTTGCATGAAATGCGTAGTGAATGGTGGTGATTATGTGGAAAAGCAAATACATGTAATGAAAAAGGTCATTTCAATTATTAGTCTCCTGTTTCATGTATTAAAATACCCCTAATTAAAACTAAACTTATGGAGGTAGAAGCATTACTTTTCATTCAACCCTTGTATATATGTACGTATGTATCAGCCTGAATCAATCCACAAGATAAAGGTCTGTCCACTGAAGGTTATGGATTGACTAACCACACTGATCTAGCATGGGTAGGTAGAGAGATGCTTTTTGACTTCCCTGTCTAGGGCTAAGAGCAAGTAGCTGGCCCAAAGTCACCTAGCTGGCTTCCATGCCTGGGGAAGGACTAGAACCTGGATCCCCCCATTCCCCACTCCAGCATTTTCACTACTACACCCTCAGTGTTGCTTTCAGTTGAAACTCAGGGTCTTGTAAAGATTGCCTATGTATTCAACACTGTGAACCAGGACTCTAGAATTAATTTAGAGGCTATTGTCTTAGTTTCTATAAACTGCTTCCCTTGGCTTTCCCTTAGTGAAGACTTGTCCTGCCAATTTAGACAGAATTATAGAACTGCGGCCATAGAAAAAAAATATCCAAAACACATTGCTGAATCCCGGAAATGAACTAGAGGTTGCATTTCAGTACTGGTAAAGTTTGAGTCAAGTTTTTACGTAAAAACCACACCATTCCAAACCCAACTCAACCCAACCCTTTATGTATCATTTCTGACAAATTCAGGAAAAAAACATTCAAAAAATATGTATTCCAAATTATTTGTTCCACATGGCATCATCATTCTAAAGCTTATTTTTAATCATTATCAGTAAAACATGTTTTAAGTATAATGAACAAATAAAAAGAAAAGGATTGTGAGCTGAAAATGAAACTCCTGGGCATCTGGGAATTTTCAGATTTATTTGAAATTAAAATCTTTTCACTTTTTTTTTTCCTAACAAGAAATAATAGAGCAAGCTTTGCAGAAGTGAGAATGTGACAGAAGGTTAATGGATTTTTAAGTATGCTGCTAAATCCTCAAGGAGCTTATATTAAAATCTTGCATGTTTTCCTGTTGAGAATTAGATTATGAAAGAAGAAATTAGCTTATGGTCTATGAACAAAAGCACAGAAAGGAAAGGAGGGGGAAAAAAGGATAATCCACACAGCAATTCATTGAAGAGTTATATGAATCAATATGCAGGTAGCCTATAACTGTTTTGGATTTTTAACTCTCATAAGCTCCAGCCAGCATGGCCAATGTTAAGGGACAGAGGGAATTGTAGTCCAAACATCTGAAGGGAACCAAGTTGTTACCCCTATACCACATATGGTGGGGGATTAAGATGGTTCCCCCAAAACATGTCATCTTCACTCCAACACAGTCATAACATAACCTTAATGGGTGAGAACTTTCATGCTTATTTACCAATACATGTTATGGCTCATCTGTAAAATCTTTATGCTAGAATCATGTATAGGAATATTAATTAAAGAACTATCTATCAGCATATTAATGCCAGTATATTTTCAATACCATATAATACCAATCATTATATGGTGCCATGGCATATTGGCATATAGTTTTATGATGTGTATTTGTGTTAAGAACTGAGTATATGAGACCAATCAAAGCATACCATAGAGGCAGAAAGTTTTATTCAGGGAAGATTTCAGCTTATGTAGTATGTAAAAAAGTACCTGAATTAAGAACTGAAAGCTACGTTCTCACAGCAACAGATAGTTCCCAAAGCAATAGATCATTCCCATGTGAAGTGGATAAGTCAGTGGAAAACTATCAGGATGTGTGAGAAAAACATATAATTGAGCAAACTGTGATGGACAAGTCAAGCCTTACTGGAAGGCATAAAAATGTGTGGGAACTGCTATCCTTCAGAATCATCACAGAGGACTATTACCATGCAGTGTGATCAAACCTGACTCTTCTGGAACTCAAATCTAACTTGGCTAGCTAGAAACTGAACTGCACACATGGGAGTTTGAATGAGTGAAGCTCATTCAAGTTCAGAAAACCAACAATAAAAGTTGTAATCTCCATTTGTTATTGAGTCTCCGGATAATAAAAGAAAAACAGGTAAATAATGAGCAGTTAATGAAGACTGGTTCCACCTGAACAATGCACTGCATTCATATGCTGCAGAAAAGAATTTTACAAACCTGCCCACATATGCAAACGTTGGGTCATGGAAGCTCCTATGTCCTCTTCTACCATGTGCCTTAATAAAAGGTCATCTTTGTTCCAACAACCCCTTGGAAAGTTTACATTCTGTTTCCTCAAAAAGGAAACTGGCAGTACTGACAGTATGCACACATCTGATCATTTTACACATTTACGTTTGGAGAGAAAAACATGAATCCCAAGATTAGTTCTCTACCCTTACCTTACTAAATAAGCCCAAGTGTATGTCATATATCATGTGAACTGCTCATTACTGAATAGGGCTAGAGCATACAACCAAAGTCCAAAAATTAAAGCAGCCCCACATTTTGAAAGAGCACAGAGGAAAATAAATTTCAAATGTTTTGTTTCCAGCAATAGTTCTTGATTATTTTTTAAAAGGTAGCCTACTTACCTGTTTAGAAAACATCTATTGTTGTTTTAAATTCCTACTGTTTAACCCAACAGTATTTCCTACTAGTATCGCTTATTTGTTTCTAATTATCAGACTAGAATAAAAAAGAAAATGGCCTATCATTATATCCAAAATCAAAATTTGTTTATCTGTACAGTAATACTGGAAGTGGCATCAGACATTCTCACTGCATTTACATTTCTGGAAAAGAATGTGGAGTTTGACCTCAAAATCCCAGCAAGTATCTTAAAGCAAAGACAGAGATTTGCATAATCTCAACCTATCTTAGTAATTTTTTAAAAAAGCATGAAAGATAGGTACACTGGGAAAAAATGAGCCCCAAATCAAAATGTGTTATTTTTATTGCAAACTTGAGGAAAATATAAAAACAAAACTATAATTCATCAGAATTAACCTGTAAGAGAATTCATCGATACTAAAAAAAAAAAAGGAAAGGAAGTATGTCTAAACGTCTCTAAACAACAGCAGATGGATGTTTCAGTGCAAGTCTTATCTAGGAAAAGTTTGCCCTCCAATTTTGCATTTTGGAACTCACAGAGCCTTAATAAAATCACTCATAAATGAGGGTAGGAATTTTGCTTATTCATTTTCCAGGAATCTATATTCTAACTCCTAATATTAACAGGTACAGATACAGAACCTAATTAATGAAACTTGATGCGAACCTTGTTTTCCTGGTCATGGTACACTTTTAGGGGCTTGACCTAGATTTCCTGGTCATTTCCCCCAAATCTGACCCTGCTTAGTTTTTTCAAGGTTAGCCAAAGTCTCCTAAGTGCTGCAGAACCTGAATATAAGACTGAAATGTTAAAATATTCCTCCCTGTGAGGAAAACTACATGAAAATGAATGTTATACCTATAACAGTAACTCAGTAAGATCTGGAATAGCTTCAAAATATTCACTTTCTACATATGGTTAATTTTATTAGCGTGATATGTTATCCCACATATTTGGATGCAGAATAACAAATTCCAAGTATGTGTAGTTTGAATACACAAGACATTTAAGACTATGATTTAAGTCAGATAAACTTGAGCACTTTCCCCCAAAAATGGCAGGAGAAAAAAGAGACAAATTCCATTATTACTAAGCTTTTGTTCCATTTTGCTCCATAATTTAATAAAATGCATTCATAAAAATAAATGTTCACTTTTGACTACTCAAAACTAGACCTGAAGTATGTAATTAACCCTTACTTGCTTTTCAGGGATGCTGCATCAATACAGTATTAGATACACAAAAAATAATATTTATGAAAAAGCCTAAATTAAAGCTTTGTTTTTACTGCAAATAGTATGTGAGAAGAGAACCCATAGCAGAATATTTGACAGACAGACAAAAATGAGTTTCTAATATAATTGCATTTAATTCTTATCATTGGCAAGACAGCTTTATATAAAAGCTATTAGGCCACACATTCAAATGCTTTTTTAAGAAACCAAATGCTTAAGCAAGCTGGTCATCGATTGCCATAGCTAGCTGACTTTAAGGATAAAAAACAATTTCAGGATGATCACACACCCATACTGCTTCAAGGCCTGCCCAAAAATAAAACCATTCTTAACTTTGTGGGACAGGCTCAACTAGTCCTTAACCTCACCACATCTTCTTTAGTGCAACCAGCTCTATCCATCCCTAAGTGGAAGACATCACTAGGCTTAGAACTCTTTAAGATGTGCAGAAAGTACTGGGGGGGGGGGGATCTTCTCAGAACAGCCCAATAATGATTCAGCATGCTCACTGGCTGCAGAATACTATTGTGCAAATGAGATAGTAAACCCTGAAAGTGGACACCAGGGGCTTGCAACAGCATTCTACTAAGTCTTTGCCAATACAATTTTCAGTGAGGCTCTCTGTAAGGCTTATCAGTTTCCATTTCTTTAAAGCCCTTATTTCTTGCATATTTTCCAAGGGCTGACAACAAATAGTCCTTTATCACCTTAAAAATATCCTAACATAACACAGAACACCGAACAGTGGAGGGAAAAACCACACAACAGATACTGAAGTACAAAAATGCATTTAAATCAATTAATTATAACAGCAAGTAAAATTTATTAAAGGAGTTTATGAAGATTTATATAGAGTTTGATACCTCAAGTAAAAAAAGTTCCAGTAACGTATTCAAAGCATGTCCTAGATAAAAACCTGCTATAGATTTTAGCATAAAATTGTATTTCTGTTTGCCTCTTGCATGACTTTATATTCCCATCCAAATTAAAATGCTATAATTAGGATACATTTAGAACGACCAACTTCTAAATTCTTGAGCCAAATATTAAACATGCTTTCTAAATTACAGGCAAATATTAAAGTGTGTTTCTTTCTCACCAGTTGGCTTGTCTATTCCAAGAAATCCAGCTTTCCCGAGAGATTTAAAAACTTGGTGTGCTGGAAACTGTCCCTCTTCTTCCCATTTGTCCACAAATGGATTGATTTCTTTGTCAATAATCTGCATTTGGAAAGTGAAGGAGAAACGAAAATCAAAAAAGGTTACAAAGTGAAATTACATCTATATGCCAAATTTGATACAGACTTGGGGTAATTTATACCAGACTTTCCTAAACAGATGCCCTCCTGCTCTGCTGGAATACAGTTCTCATCGTCTCCAGCCAGTATGAGGTAATCAGAACCTAAAAGAGTAGGATGGAATGCTAGCTTAATGCAACAGTGGGTTTAATAACTCCAATTAGGTTTGTTGGGCTTAAATTGGATCAAAACCAGATCCTGCAGTTAATTGGATAGAAAATTTCATTAGTAATCTTACTACTGCATTGTAATACCTAAGATCAGCTGAACTTTCATGTCTTAGTTTTCTAATATATGAAAGTTCTTCACTCAGCTTTGAATTTAAACAAATACTGTCCTGTATAAGTCAGCAAATAGCAAGCAGACACATACATGAACACATATATTATCAGCAATTCACAGCAAGAATATCTTTTTCAAGCTTAATGATGTGAAGCTTGAAATATCGCTTAATATTTTATTTTTAATTGATGCATAAAATGTGCAAGATGCAAAAAAGGGAAGTGGTTTATGCCAGAAGATGCTCACACCAAATCAAGAAATATTTTTTACCAGCTGCTGGCAAAACATCTATTATCCAAGATATAATCCTGGGTGATAGCACTGATATATTGTAGAGACAATCCAAGGGAACAGGGTAATCCTCCTAACTCTGTCTACTGTGTTACTTTATGATGCAATAGACCGGGTCTTGTAGGTGAGCAAGGGTAGTGTCCATTCATAGTCTACAGGAATTTCATCTCACTAACCAAGACCTCCATCTAATCATCTATCAATATGGAGTCCAATATTTGCAACTGCATCTGAGTAGCTGGGACAATGCAGGGAAAATATTAGTGTTCCTGCAGCATAACAATTTCTCTTTCTGAATTAGCTGGCTGGCACAAGGTTACCCTGGACTTCTTGTTCTGAGGGATTTCAATGTCCATGTTGAGATTGCTCGATCGTGAGTAGCTAAATTTTCCTGTCTGCCATGAAGGACACTATCACCTGATTACTCAACTCCTGCTCTTCCTGGCTAATTAAGTCAGCTAAACTGGAATTGGCCCCAGACTTGAGAGGCGATTAATGACTACTTAAATGCAGGATCTGTTCCTGCCTGCTTAAAGGAGGAAGTTATAAGATCACTGTTGAAAACAAGGTCTTTCCCTTGATCCAGAAGATCTTTTTAATTATAGGCCAGTCACAAATATTCCATTCCTGGGTAAGAAGATCAAGAAAGTAGTGGCTTTGCAGCTCCAGATGCATCTGGATGACCTGATTTTCTGGACCTATTTCAATCAGGGTTTTATCTAGGATATGGTACTAAAACTACTCTGGTTGCCTGGTTAGATGACCTATGCCAGAATAGAGATGTGGGGAATGCAACACTGCTAATTTCTCTAAACCTCTTGGTAGCTTTCAGTATTATCAACCATGGTATTCTTTGTGCCATCTGCCAGGGCTCAGTTTTGGGATTGTTTTGTAGTGCTTTTGGTCTTCTCTGTAAACAAAGTCAGAGCTGACCTCAGGGAAGGTATGAAAGAACCATAAGAGGAGAAGGAAGGAAAGAAGGAATGAGCTGTTAAGGAGAGATTTGGAGAATAGATTACACAGTCCACAGATTGAAGCAAGCATGAAAAGAAATACACAATAACCCTGCCTTGATTTTGTTTAATCTAAGACAGGGCAGAGAAAAATTTGCACAGACTTATCAGATTCTGTTATTGTATCCTACAACTAGACAGAAACCAAGGGAGATAGGCATTCCCTCCATGTAAGGCTTTATTGGTGATAATCAGCACCATGAATCACACCCAAAATTTGCAACCAGTGCAGCTCATGAAGCAGAGGTGTCACATGTGCATACCAAGGCATGCCCATCGCTGTGTATGCTGCTGCATTCTGAACCAGTTGAAGCTTCCGATTCACACAAAACAGTAGTACATTGGTAAGAAGAAAGCAGGACTCAGGAACTGAGTGAAGCCTATTCTGGATGGGACTGTATTAGCCAAAAAAAAGCAGGGTTGCTGTTTGGAAGTACTCCTTAATGTCACTGGATTTGCAGGTAGTGGCTGTAACATGGAACATGTCTGCACAATTATAACTAGTGTGATAACCACGACTTCTTGAGTCTGTTAGACTGCACAATTGCTATGCGTGACTTGGTTACAATCTATTTTGATTACTACAAGGATAGTCTACCCATAATGTGTCCAGAAACTGCAACTTGATGCAAAACACAACAGTTAGACTGTTGACATGTATAAGATACATGTGATGCCTACACCAAAAGATTGGCAATGACTACCAGCTGCCTGTCAGATGTATTTTAAAGTGTTGGGGTTGATCTTTAACGTAGACAGTAAGGAAAATGACCTTGAAAGAGATAGGCCAGCTCTGTTACCAAAGTGATGGAGGGAAAAATACGACTTAAGTCCAAAACAAGCAGAAGGAATGTGAAAGCAGCTGAGGCACACACCTCCCTAATTCACAGGAGTACCAGGGAAGTAAAGCACAGTCCAACTTGCAAGTTTCTATTACTACAGCCAATCTTAATACAAGAAGTTTTAGCCTTCTAATGGAGTTGATTTCTATGTATATAGTGGGGCTGACATTTAAAGCCCTCAGTGGCTTGGAGTTTGATTGTTTGAGATACTCTCTCCTGCTATCAACCTGCTGCATTACTTAGATCAGCAGGAGAGACCCTTCTGAAAGTGTCCCTTCTATCAGAAACTCATGGGAAAGGACCTCCTGCTTTGTGGCTCCCGTGACTTCTCAAAAAGGGGGCATTTAGTACCACTTCCAAAAATGTATTATGGCAGAAACATGTATCTTTTGCTAAGCTTTTAATATTTAATAATTTTAATGATGGATTTCAATGTTGGCTTTTGTCACGGCCCAGGACTCAGACTCTGAAGAAGCTGCTCCAGCTGAACCTGTGGAGTGTCAGCCTCAGGAGACACCGAGCCAAAAATCACCTGAGGCTGATCAAGCCCAGGGACCATCAGAATAGCTGAAGCAGTCAGATGATCACAGCCCTCAAGACTCAGCAAGTAGAGTGGAGAGCAGAACAAAGACACTCAATGAAGCTCCTTGCCTAGTAAGGGAGAAACGATCTTAATTGAAGATAGCTGGCTGCAGCCTGATTTAAGAGGAATCCCTGACCCATGTCGCTCCACTGGAAACAACCATCTGATCTACTGCTTCAGTGGGTCATTCCTGTGAATTCTGCTTGTGAAACTCTGACCTTTGGACTTGTTGGCAAACCTGACTTGGTTTGAACTTTGAACTTCAGACTGGATTTTGACTTCTCTTCTGTGTGTTCCTGTTGAAAGCAAAACTACCCAGGCAAGTTTCCTTCCAAGAGACTTTGTTGATTTATATTGCCTCCCTTGTCTGCTGTTATCTGCTCAGCCTTGAGTAAATTGCTATCCTCACCTAGCAACTGCATGTGAGAGTTTGAAGCCTGAAACAGGTCAGTTTTGATTCTCATGCTATCAACTTCATTGTTATGTTTTATACACTGTATTTTTTTTAATACTCTAAGATGTATTGAAGGTTGGAATGAACAGAAAGATGGGATAGACAGGATAGAAATTCAGTAACAAATAATAAATGAAATGTGAATGATAGGATTCTGTGTATTTAGGAATATAATCTGTATTCTAAGCTTTGCTTATCTGACCTTTTCTTCAGTAGTACTTTCTATATCTGTTTGATATAGTGGAAGACAAAATCCAGAATATATAAGGTTGTTTCATTATGCTGCTGATTTCTTCTGTTATCAATAACCTTTTGCCTACTTGCCCTACTCAACACAAAAATGTATTTATCTTCTTCTTAAACAGAAATAGAATAAGGAATGAAATAGAGTAGAACAGAACATTCTTGCCAGGTTAAAACAGCACTGCAAGTTGCAATTAATTAAAAATGAACTTCCCCTTAAAGCAATGTTTCTCAACTTCAGCAACTTTAAGATGTGTGAACTTCAACTCCCAGAACTTCCCAACCAGCATTTATTCATTTAAGAAATATATAAGGTTGTCCAACTCATAATTTATGATCCGGGTTGGGGTAGCTCAATAAAAATGAAAAACAATCCAAAACAAAGAAAAATATATGAAACCAATTAACAAACCACAATTGTACACAAATGGGTAACTGAGGCTGGGAATAACAAACAGGGCAGACTCTATTTCCATCCTGGCCCAATGCATTGGAGAAAAGCCAGGTCCACATAGGTCTGTGAAAGGTTAATAGGATCAGGCTGCTCACACCTTAGTGGGGAGCTCATTCCAAAGGTCAGGAACAGCAACAAAGAAGGCACATCTCCTAGATCCCATTAGATGACAATACAGCATACCTAACCTGTGCAAATTAGTGGGATGGGTGGAAATAATCAGACAGGTACTCCCACAAACAATTCAGCTCTGTGCCACATAAGGCATAAGTGACATCTAGCACCTTGAATCGCACTCAGAAGTCTAATGGGAACCAGTGCAACTTACAGAGTAATGGTGTTATTTGGGCATACTAAAGTGCACCCATTATTTCTGCACTGCTGTATTTTGGACAGGAATACTTCAAATCAGCCTTTCTCTACCTTCTGAGCCTTGAGAAACCCTTGCAATACTTTTCAGGCCTTGGGCAACCCTTGCACATTCAGGCTCAAATACAGACCAGAAGTTACAAAATCATTGTATTTGTTTCACGTGTAGGCCTGTATATTGGCATTAACAGTATTCTTAAACTAAAAATAAAGAATGAAGCTTACCTCTTTAACGTGAAATCTGTGCTTGTTTTTTTGCTGCACAAATACTCAATTCTGGGCCGAACTTGAGTTTTGGAGATCAGTTGTGGGAAATTTTTGACCCTTGCAGGTTGCATTTTTTGGGGCTACTTTTAAGGGTGTGTACAGTTTTTGAGCAATGTATCAAACTGTCATGAATGATAACTGCAAAATGCATCGCAGGGACTGAGATGACACAGGTATGCTGAGTTGGGTCAGCTGGCCTCCTCCCCTCTCCCTGTCCCACCAGCACCTTATTCCCCAAATCTAGCTTCTCCTTTCTTGCCCCCCTTTTCCACCTCCCCTCCCAAGGACCCCTTTGCAAAACTAGAGGGGGCCTGATGCCTTGAAACCTCCAACACCCCTGCCCTTAATATTTGGATTCCTCAACCTCTCCTGAAATCTTGGCACCCTGATGTTAAAGCCTTCATAACCACCACCAGTTTTTCCTTTCCCTGCCTCCTTCCCTGCCCCCCCCCAATCTTTGTGGGTGGCTCCTGCTGCTGCTAGTGCCTGGGCCACTCCAGCCCTGGATCTCCTGCACCCACCCTGAGACAGAACCCCCTGGGCAGAAAGGCAAGTGGGTGTCCGCAGAAAGCACACTGCTCCTCTCTCTTCACTTGCTCAGCTAACTCACCTCCCCACCTGCATGTGTGCGCGCAATCCCCGCCCGGGGTCCGCATACATTCTGCCAGGCCAACTGATGTTGGAGGGTTTTTCCTTGGTCTCTGCTTTTTTTAAATAAATCATGATCTCCCAGGGAACCCTTAGTGACCTCTTGTGGAACCCTAGTTGAGAAACCCTGTTTTAAACAAACAAACTTGAACAACAGCAGCATACTTAGTTGTAATTGAGAGAATCTTAGTTTTAAAGAAATACAGGCAGTCCTTGTTTAGTGACCACAATTGGGAACAGCAACTTGGTCATTAAGCGAAGTGGTTGCTAAATGAAACCGCAACTATGCTTATGATCTTACTTCAGCTTTATTTTGCTTTACAGACCTACAAAGGTCATAAATGCTAAGACTGGTTGTAAAGTTACTTTTTCATCACCATTGTAACTGTGAACAGTTGCTAAACGAGGCATTCATTAAACAAGAACTACTTGTAGGCTTTTTTCAGGCTTCTTCCAAGTATACTCAGTGTCAGTGAAGAGAACTGTTTGTGCATTGTCATTTTGATAAATTATTAAAGTAACTTTGATAAATTATCACTAGTTGAGCAACAACTAATAAAAATACTAATAAATAAGGACATTGTAAGAAATAAGGGGCCACAACAAAAACAGCAGGTTAATGTCTGACTTCCTCTTTTCTAAAGTCTAACAACACTAATTCCATGTCCTGGTATCGCTATTATACGTACTTCCCACCACTGACAGGGTGTGATATGAAACAGACAGGAAAATACATAAATGAATGATCTGAAGACATTGAACAGGAAGTGACTAACTGTGTGTGGAAAGGTGATAAGAATGCAATGTAAGAATCCCATATTCAGGGGCATCTCTAGCTAGCTCAGCCTTTTCCAAGCTGGACCACTCCAGATATGTTGGAATTACAACACTGTTGAAAAAAAAAAAAGGAAAAGGAAATGTGAAGGTAAGGTAAAAATGTACAAATTATAAGACAGTTGAATAATTCCCCTACATCTCCACAAACCGTAATTAAATGTTCCCTCAGTCCCAGAAAAACATGAAGTAATCTCCTTTGAGAGTTTAAAATACATAATCTAAGGAGACTAGTCACTGATGTGTGGTCAGTTTTTAGGCTGAATTGAAATCAGATTTTTAAAACAACATTTATTTCCCTACAAGCTTAGCCTCTTATCCATTGTAAATAATTGTAAATAATTATGCTTGCAGTTCAAACCTTGCATTCTGAGCAACGACCTGCAAGAGTTTATATAAAGTCTGCATGATTGGGAAATCTAATTAAAGAATCCCTCAAGTATTATTCACAGTTCAGAATTCCACTTTGGCAACTGTATAATAAGAGCCAAGCAAATTTGTAAAATATGAGATTTTGTATCATTAACTGTGTATACATGTTTTAGTATACCTGATTATTTGAGAAATAAAAATAAGAGCTCATTTAAGTTACATTACTACTAGAGTTCTTCTGTGCCAGGAGAGTTTATTTCTTTTTATGACAAAATAATTTGTGGAGTTTGCTCCTTAATTAACATGGGGGGAAAAAAGCAAAGAACAGATGCCAGAGACAGTGGAGGCACCAACACAGAATATCTTACCCATCCTTTCATTATTTATACAAATAACCACTTTTAAAAGATCTTTTAATAGCATTTTCATTTATAATGTTCTACATTTAATGAACTCGGGGAATGATTCTAAATGCAGTTATTATATTGTGTTAATATTCCTAATAATGAAGTCAGTAATCAGTGATGGAGAATACCAACCCTATAAATTTCCTGTTTGAAAACTTAATGGTTAATGTCATGATTAGTTAAATAGTTACTATGGCTGAGGGGATGGCAGCAGGTGGAACTGATTATTAAACAGCACTCTATTACAATTAAGAAAAAAAAAATTCTGCAGAGAAGCTACAGTTATTCATGGAGATCTCCCTCCGCTTTTTTTTTTAATCCACTGAAACATTCACATAGGTAAGATGGTTAAAATAGAGTATTGGGATAAAATTCTTCAAGTCTACAGTGAACTAAAGCTCATTAGAGGATCATGGGATACTCCCTAGCTGAGTTCAGATACCATGCTAAGCTACGGTTTGTCTAATCATGATTTGCTTAGTGTATTTTGCTAAATCATAAATCAGGGTACATAACATCTATTGGCTTGAGGGTTACACCATGCTTTGTAAGATGCATCAAGAGCCATACTTCAAACTAGGGCGGGATTAGGGGTTGTTCTAGGAGAAGGTTTCAGAAATTTTCCAGGGAGAAATAGGTGCCTTAAGTAACTGCAAGGCTTAAGGCAGCCATTTTGTCCTTTAAACCACACCAAAATGTGAAAGGCCCAGATGTTCAGCCAAGCCACTTGGTAGGGCCATGGGGGATGAATGTACCCTCCCAAACAATATATTTCTGCTTCAGTCATAATATATAGTTTACAATCCACAAATAATTTTGGATTAGTATGTGGTCTGAATTACCTCTGAACTTCAGTTTCCTCATGAAATTTATGATGATAAATGAAGAGTACAGACCACAAACCCCAAGCCTCTCCCCCAAAGGATAGAATAATATCCAAAACATCAACATAACTGAAGAGATTTTTTTTTTCCCTGAAAATGTAAATTGGCTTCCAATGGCTTTAATTATAATCTATAGCCCTGAATGGAAAATGGTTGAAAGTACTTTTGAGGGGTAAAATTTAGCACTTGAGAGTTAAGCCAAGTATCAACAGCTGCCAAGAGAACAAGGACCAAGAGAGTTGCATTCACATGACTCCAGTCTCTCCAAAGGTCATCCACAAGCATGACTGATGCAGTTTATGTGGTATACCCTGGCCTGAAATCCAACTGCCAAATAATCCATTTCTTTTAGGGTTCTCTGGAGTTGCAGGGCCATACCTTAAAAGGGAAGTTGGAGTCAGGTCTGAAATTATCCAAAATAGTTGGATCAAGTGAATATTCTTGAGCAGGGGATGCACCTCAGTGCTTGTCAAAAGTAATGGGAATGCCCCTTACTCAAGAATTGATTATTACTCAAATACCACACCTCATGAGAGGCCTTAACCAACCATGAGAGCTAGGGATCCAAGTGAGAGGTGGCAAAGCTGACACTACAGAGAGCCCTGTCTACTTCCTAAGGACTCATAGACTCAAACTGATCTACAATCACTTCATAGGATGAAGCCCCAGTCATCTCCACTCTCACTGTCCAGCTAGAGTCCAACTCCATTTGAATCTGAGAAATTTTATTTGCCGAATGCTGTATGAATTCTTTACTGCATCTCTTCATGTGTTTTAGGAAACTATCTTTCCCTAAAGGGAATAAGCCATCTTAAAAAGGGCCACTGGACAATATTCAGCAGATGCAATAAGAGTAACAAAACATTTCTGTGATGTAGGCTCAAACATGGATTCTTACCAGTGTCCAGTCAGTTTCAAGACACATCTTTACTCAGCTTTGTTCATGGCATTTCTTTGCCAGTTCATCTTCCTGAGCAACTCAGTAAATCAAGGAGGTTCAGTGGATTTGCAAGAAGGAATAGGCTGTTCCAGTGTAATCTGATCAAGTGTGCTGGCTACCATGATTTCAGTGGGCAATCAAGGACTCAATGAACTGCCCTCCAGTTCCCCCTAGATCCTCAGGAAACTCCCCAAGCACCCTCTGATTAAACCCTCAAATCAAGGGAGACTAAGAAAAGGCATCAAGGAGAACCAGCTTTAACATACTCACAGATAAGTGTTGGGGGTATGGGCTAAAATACATACATACATACATACATACATCCCTTTTCCTTGTAATAAGTCAAGATAAGGGAACTTCATGAGAATGCGGCTTTCTCAATTACTGTTAAGGGCCTGACACACCCCTTACCGTACTTCAAGTTGTGTTCCCAATTAAAACAAAAACAATGTTTGTAGTAGGATTGCGCAAAGCATTCCAACAATTTTGCTGGCTGAGGCTTATGGAAGTTGACATCCAAAATAGCTTTGGAAATTCAGGATGTCTACCTTACTATATTAAGAGTTCCATTCTTGCTTTATTCCCACAGGAGGATGTATTTATTTGTTTAGAAAATTACATTTAAGACACATTCTCTAATTCTGGCATCCCCAATGACACCATGGGCACTATTCTTTAGCTGCAGGCCAGGTTTCCTGTCCCATCTAACTTTATTTCTTTTTAGACTGTTTTACTTAAAAATAAATAAACCAAAAGCTGACATAAACAAAGGACCAGCATTTACCAGCATCACCTTTTACAAGAACACTCTTGGACTTCATGTAGGTCCCCTTTAAAAAACAGTATTGTGTTTGGCAGTGAGATAATACGGCTTGGGAAAGAAGACAAAATAAGTCAGAGTGGTAGAGAACAACCTGGAAATTTAGAGGAAGTGGATTAATCTCTTTGCTATGTCTCCTGTAAAGGGGTGTTCTGTGATTTCCCATGTCCACTATGATACACACTTTAGTGAACAGACAAGACTCCCCAATAGCTACTATTCTGTGAGAGTGCCTACAAAATATTCTCAAATATCCAAATTTCCCCATTGGCCCAAACGCTTGCTTAACCATTCAATGCCAGGAAACTACGGATTAAAATGATAATTTTTTATTTCATTGTCATTACCTTCATATAGTCCTTTGTTTAATGTAATTAGACAAATATTCCCATCAATTACTACATATCCTCTTTTATATTTACTGGAATTGTGGAAGAAAAATTGTTCGTAATATCCTTTAGCGCTAAGATTGCAATGTACCATTTCTGACGTTTTATGAGAACAAGACAGATATACCGCTGTCTCTATGTCCAGGGAATATAACAAAAGAGGACAAACTATTTTGATTAACTGTAATGAACCTTTGCTACTTTTTCTCCCAAAAGATTCTAAAATACCATCCAAAAAGAAAATTTATCATGGCAAAGAGAATTTAAAAGAAAAAGGGTTATCTAAAATTCAGAGGTATGTTGGGTGACCTGCATCCGGAACAACTAAAGTGCTTATCTAGTAACTAGCAATAGCTTTTATCAGATATTCTGATAGAGCTGGAAAATATGCTAGAAATTACACAGAGGAAGGTAACTAAAACAATAAAGGGCTTAAAACAACTTCCTACAAGTTAAAATATTGGGGTTTTATTTTAAGCATGTTTTTTTTTGGATAAGGCCTGGCGCAATATGGTTCATGGGGTCACGAAGAGTCGGACACGACTTAACTGAACAACAAAAAAATCAGCTGAGTATTAATCTATGCTATGCCAAAATCAAGCAAACTGTACTACGATTTAGCACAATGTGCAAAACCAGCCAGTTCTCTAAAATTGCTTTTCCCATTAAGATTAATTCACTGCATCCTCCCTTTAATAGCTGATACAATCCTGTGTTTTTTACTTAAGTTTATCCCAACCTATCTTTTGCTAATCACATTCATACTACAGGTAGTCCCTAGTTTAAGAATGATTTCTGATCTCAAGGTCTGTCCTTAAGTCAAATTTGTATATAAGCTGGAACAGCATTATTGTATAATACTATGTAACTAATATTGTGTAATTAACTCAAATCATTGTGTATTTAACTTGAATTTTGCTGCAATAGGCTCCGTTCTTAAACCAGGTGTTCTTAATCCAGGGACTACCTGTAATGCCAGTACTATTTGTAGGAATATGTAATAGCAACATAACTTACATAATGATGTGATATCATGTAAGAAATAGCTGGTCTTTGCTTCATTCTCTGACAAAAATCTAATCCCAAAGTAGCCAGTTGGGTAGGCAATCAAATGTTTTACACTACATAACCAATCTACTGGCCATCTCTACCACATGCATTATCCTGACCTACTATTCCCATGTAGATGGCTTGTGCTACCTTCTGGAATAAAACCAGCAGGATGAAATTCAATCTTAAGCAAAAATTTTATATTCATAACTTTAACTACCGAGCTGTTATTTTAAGGTGTCACCACTAATACCTAAACAAGATTTTTTTTTAAATCTTGCATTTTTTCCCTCTACAATCCTAGATATGCTGCAGATGCACATTTACTGCAATTAAATGAAATGTCTTGATCTGAAAGTATTAGTAAAAAAAATGTAATAGAGAACTCCTGAATAAATTAAACCAGTCTGGAATCCATAATACATAAATACACTCTGATTATATACTGTAATGCTCCAATAGTTTTTAATAAAACCAAAATAACAATCACACCTTGTATTCAATAAACAGGGAGCAATAATCAAGATGTAATAATCTTCTGAGCAATAACTGGAATATAGTCTGACTTCACTTCTAATCCAATCTACAACTTCGGCCAGTACTGGACCATCACTTCCATCCAGAACACAACCCATCAGGAACTTATTCCTCAAAAGAAGAGGAAGTTAGGCAAAAAGGTTTTTTTCCCCTCCCAGATTGTTTAGGTATGTTAAATATTTTAAGATAGTAATCATGTATTTCCTTACCTAGGAAGAGGAGCCATTTAACTCACCAAAAGTTACTTCCAAATGCATATGCATTACCTCAGTGTTTCTCAAACTTCCACAGATCTTAAAGTTGCCAAGTTTGAGAAACACTGCATTAGATAGTACTGTAAACCAATATTAGCCAATTGAGGGGCTTTTTTTCACACTTTGGTATTGGATGAATTAGTATGGTTGTATGTTAGTATTTTCAATTCTAAAGCTGTCTGGTTTCAATTAATAAAAGTGTTTATTTTTAAAATATGAATTGCAACTTTAAGTACCCCACCTCTATTGGCCACTTTAGACTGGTGTGGCTACAACACCCTCTCTTCCAGTCCCTAAGCCAGTGTTTCTCAACCTTGGCAACATGGCTGGCTCGTGAATTTTGGGAGTTGAAGTCCACATATCTTAAAGTTGCCAAGGTTGAGAAACACTGCCCTAAGCTCTACCCTTCAGGAGTGTTTGCTCCAGGAAGTGAAAGAATCCAGTTCTTTTGAACCAGGCCCCCTCTCTTTAGCTCCAGATGTTCAGCCCAACTTCTGGCTCAGAGATCTAGATGGTGGCTGACCAGCTAGAGAAGAAGGGCTGCATGATAAAGCAGGACAGAGGGAGAGTCTATGTTTCTCTGCTGCAAAGTACAATGGTACTTATCAGCTTTTATGTAGGTTGATTTTGAATATACGTTTACCCACTTTTAGAAGAGCACTAAAGCCATACACTATTTAGAAATAGCTTGAAAAACAGCAAGCAATTGTGGGGAAAGCAACTGAAAGGGGAAGTGGGAGGGAGCTCTCCCACTGCACTGAGTATCTGCCCCTGGCACTTTAACTATTAACCAGGTTACTTTTAAACATGGGCTTAGCACACTTCTGAAAAAGCAGTAACCCTGTGCTCAAAAGCAATCTGATTTTGCAAAGTCAGCAAAAGAGCATTGAATCTATAATTAAAAATAGCCCCCAAATACAGTTGACAGGCTCTCCTGCTTCATCACAAAACTACAGTGGTACCTCGGTTCACGAACACTTCTGTTCACGAACAATTCGGTTCACGAACAGGTCCGGTTGCAAAATTTTGCCTCCGTTCATGAACTCCACATCGGGTTACGAACAGGATCCGCGGCCATTTTCCCTCCCATGACACGTGGTCGCGGCTTCCTGTAGGGAGGGGGACTCTCCCTCCAAGCAGTAACCGCCTCCCCACCCGCCTTCCTGTCCTCCACGCTAGAAGTCACGTCGAGCAAGGTTAGCTTTCTCTCTCTTCATACTGTACTTTGTGTCATATTTTTGCGGTTTAAAAAAAAAAAACATATGGTTCAGAACGGATTAACCGTAATTACATTGAACCTTATGGGGAAATTTGATTCGGGACGCGATCAAAAATCGGTTGGCGACCAAATTCATAGGGGTCAGAACGGATTAACCGTATTTACATTGAACCTTATGGGGAAATTTGATTCAGTTCATGACCAATTCGGTTCGCGACCAGAGTCGCGGAATGAATTAAGTTCGTGAACTGAGGTACCACTGTACTCAGAACTTGTCAGCTGCTTGGGGGGGCTGGTTGACAAGTTCTAATCAGTCAGCTTTCCTCTTCTTCTGCCCTTGCAGCTCAGAGATGGCTCTTTATCAGCCAGATCTATGGCTGTTAGATCAGATCAGCTCCTCCAACCAAGCTTTTCCTGCTTGCAAAACCAGCAGTGTCAGGACCAGGTTTGATGGCCCAGTTTATATTAAGGAGAACACTTAGGGGATGTTTTCCTGTCAATTGGTGACATTTGGCAACAGGGAAGGGAAACAAAGCCGGGGAACCCACTAATCCTGAGCTCCTGAATGAAAGGCAGGTTAATCTAAAAAAATCCCTTTCCTTAACTTGTCCTGCATACAGCAGATAAGACCACTATTTGGTGATGCCCCTACTGTGGCAAAACAGGGAACAGCAATGGGGACAGCAAATGTTAGATCATTATCATTTTCTGCCACCTCAAAGTTGGGTGGATTGCACTTTAATTTGGCTGTGGGATAGAGCCCGTAGAACCACAAGTAACTCCTGCAGAACTTTAACTACTGTACTATGAAACTTCAGAAGTACCAATTGTCTCTTGACCATACAAGCCAAATTACAAATGCTTATACACTGAGGAAAATAAAACCCGTTTTTTATTTCTGCAAATGTTTAAAACAGGAGCCTCAGAACTGAGATGTTCTACCCTAAAACCATATTCTGCAATACAATACTCTTAACAATAGTGTATATTATTACTGAGGCAACTGTGATTTGGCCTTGATTTTCAACTGGCCTCTGCGGTGTCTGAATAAGAAATTTCTGTACTTAAAGTTTCCTGCGGGGAAAAAATAATAAAAGGAACTGCGACTCAATGCTAAAAGTTCCCATTGGGGTGCAGTGCGTGCGGTCTTTTTAAATGTGTATTTCTTCACTAATATGGAGGATTAAAAAAATTCAGAGTTGGGGGAGCGGGCGATCCGTGTGATCCTAGATCTCGCAAACTTTGTACAGTCAGCACTCAGCGGACTACGACTCAAAACCATTTTTCCACCAAACCATCTTGAGGAGAGCAGACCACGGACAGACCTAACTCCAGCTTCCGTCCCCTGCCGATTCCTACGGCCAATGCACTGCGCGAAGGGATAAAAGCTAGAATTGCCTTCCGAACAGATATGCTGAATAAGTACCTTTCTCAGAGACGCTCTTAAAGCGAAATGCTCTGCGGTGTATAAGAGGTGGTCTCCAGACGGGACACCGCTGCTATAAGGGCGGCGGTTCGGGCCAAGCCAACAACTTTCTGGAAAGCCTGCAGTTGAAAGTCCGACAAGGCGCAGCGGCAGCTTTAACAACTTCATTAGCTCTTTACGGCCGAAAAGCGATATCCGGGAGAGCACCATGTTTCGGGCTACAGCGCGACCGGCGCATGCGTCGTGGTTCGAGAAGAACGACTAATGACGGTGGGTCGTCCCTGCCTGGGCATGGTTCACTGCTACCAAACAATGAGCTGCTGGATTCCTAAAAAATTCCACAGTTGCTGATGTAAATATACAGAACTCTAGCTTACAACGCAAAATCACGCAATTATATATGCACCTGTGTATATATCAGAGCAAAGCAAAATAGGATACAAGCTTTCGAATTTTCCTGAACGCTTTCTCGGGAAAAATGATAAGTTTATATTTATTTACTTGTTTGTTTGTTTATTTATATTTCAAATTTGGCACCGCCCATTTCAGTGTGGGGTGACTGGGCGGTTGTTTTTTAAATTTCCAAACATTTCGAAAAATGGAGGATGGATCATTGCTTGCTTGTTCGTCCTCGCGATGCCTGTGGGTCAGTCCTAAGTACCACTAGAAGAGAATATGTGTAGCTCAGGGTTGAACTGTGGAGTCCTTGGGGTTCTCTGAGCTTGGTTGCGCAACAGAAACTTGGAATCTGGTAGACCACTGTGCTCCACTGACTTTTATATTGTAAAGTTTTAATTAAAGTGGGAAGCTAGCATGCTAAAAAGCAAAGAATGGGTTTATTTTAATCTCCAAGAATACCTCTGGACCCCCAATGGTCTTAATAGCCGTCCCTAGAAAATAAAGATGGTGGATGAATGCAATCCAATACCTGAACAGAAAGAAGGCAAGAATAAGTAAGGGTGGCGGAGAGCACGCTGTGAGAAGACAGGCTGTGAGAAGACAGGGTGGAGGCATAGTGAATCGATGCTTTCTGATTAGGTACTGTCCTGCCCTGGTAACTATTTCATGAAAGGATAAACTCCCTCAGCAGCTATTTGGGGAAAATTCCTAAAGTGCATTCTCAAAATCCCAATCTGGGAACTGTGACAAGCTGAAAGGCATTCTGAGAGGATGAGGTATGTTGAGTTTGAGATATTTCCAGGTATGTTTGATGGTTTTGAGAGCATTTTTTTCTGAAACGAGATATTTTGATCTGGACAAGAATATTTGCCTTACCCTACTTTCTCACAGAGATTCAGCATGTTGTTTGTTAAGAATTTACCTCTGCCCCACCCTCAGCCATAGCAATATGCAGTCATGATTACAGCTGTGAAGAAGAGAGCCTGGTTGAAAAAAGCAACACCTTTTCACCAGCACAACTCACAGGTAATCTTAAATGCTGCAAAGCTTTGCAGCTCCCTATCTTAGCAGCCACTCAGATTTATTGTTTGCACGTGGTCAAATGCACAGTATATGAATTAAGTAGGATTTTTCAAATTTGGCAATTTTAAGATGTCTCTGATTAAGTCTCACATTCCCTGTTAAGAACCACTGCCACTTTTTCCTTCTCCCTGCCCACCCATTTTTGTTTACCATCTTGCCTAATTAAAAGTTCTGCGAACCTCAAAAGTTCACATGGTATTTTCTGACTTTTGGTCAAATAAATGCATTGCCTGACTATTAAGTTTTAGGCGCAAGGAAAGATAGCTAGTTCATTTCCTACTCTTAAAAAACTAGTATGTCATGATTAAAGGTTTTAACTAAGCTTGCAAATAAATATTTGTTTATTAATCATATAAGTTTCTTGTTTATTACTCCATCACTTAGTTGCATATGTGTAAAAACAGTATTTCTGAAACAAAAAACCCTCTTGTTTTCTTCTTGGTGATGCACATATTTTAATAAACATATTTTCCATTTTTAGAACTTTAGAGGAAATCTGGTTTATTTATCTGCCAACTTTGGATTCTGTTAGAAATAATATTTTAAAAAATGTGACCAAATTAAACATTTCAGTTAATTAAAGTGACTTTGGGCCAGTCACTCTCCCTCAGCCGAACTCACCTCACAGGATTGTTGTTGTGGGGAAAATAGGAGGAGGAAGGAGTATTAGGTATGCTCGCTGCCTTGAGTTATTTATAAAAATAATAAAGGGATAAAAAATCTAAAAGTGTAATGAATTGATAAAATGCTTAATTGCTACTGACCCAGCCTGATGCCTTCCAGTTACATTGTACTACAAAGTCCATAATTTCTACCCAGGATGGATATAATGGGAGTGATATGCTGATTCATCCCAATAACATGAGTTGGGTATTGGAGCTATAATTTTAATGTATGAGGCTAAATCTTATATCTGGGAGTAAGTACCATTATATACAGGTTAGGTTATTTAATGGATACCAGAGTGTTGCACATGTGTGAGATCTGGGGCACTTTCTTCCAAATCATTTCTGAAGCAGTTACAACCCTAAAATGCACACAGGAATGGTTAAGCTTATAGAGGATGGATTTTTTTCCCCTCTTTTGCATTGTGAGTGCTATGCACTGTGATGTTACCCAGATAATTTGACATCTCGATAAAGCTGCTGAGTGAAGTCATCTGCGAGTTCAGGGTGAGATGCCATCAGTGTGCTGATAATACTGAACTACATGAGCCAGGGTTGCTATTGAAAGCTTGAACCAGGGTCTGGCTGGGCAAAATGTATGAAATCCCTCCAAAACCATCAAGTTGCTGTATATCAATACAGGTAGTCCTTGCTTAACAACCCTAATTGGGACCGGAAACTGACCTTCGCCTTCCTCCCCGTTGCTGATGACGTGCGCCCGGCTGAGGCAGATGCTGGCCCTTCACGAAGTCTTCATTGTGGAAGCCTTGCAAGGCCGCACAAAAGCCTCACGAGGCCTTACAAAAGGCCAGCAGCTGCCTCAGCCAGGCACGCCTCATCAGCAGTGGGAGGAAGAAGATGGCAAAGGTCAGCTGGGGGCAGCAGGGGTAGGCAGTGGAGGAGTGCAGGGCAGCCAAAAGGGCAGAGATGGGGGAAGATAGGTGGGTGGGGGGAGTTGAAGCACACACTGGATGTAAATGCAAGCGGATCCCCAAGCACCCAAATTTTGATCATGTGACCACTGGGGCACTGCAGCAGCTGTAACTTCGAGGACTGGCTATAACTATCATTCGTTCAGCGCCATCATAATTTCAGACAGTTGCTGAACGAATGGTGGTTAAGTGAGGACTATCTGTAAGTGTAAGGAGTTGATTCACAATCCAGGAATCATCTTGGACTGATAGCTACTGCTTGAACAATAGGGGAGGAAATACCAGGGAGCTTTTGACCAGGTTTAGCTATCCAGAATGTGATAGCAAGACCATAGGCATTTAAATCCCACCATTGCAGGATAATGCCTTTTTAAAATCACTGCCCTGGTTACCAGTAGATTTCCTGGCCCAATCTGAAGTGCTGGTTCTCACCTATAAAGCCTGATGGGGGATATCACCAGGATATCAGGTACCACCTTGCCAGGATTGAATCCAGTGAGAAAACCTATTAGAGTTCCTCTTAATTAGAGGTTAAAGGTAAGTGGCCTCCATATTTGGAACTCTCTACCCCCAGATTTCTACACAACCCCTTTCCTCTTGGTATTTCAAAAAGCAGCCAAAATCACTCTATTCCACCAATTGTTTAACCCTAGCCCCTACACTTCCAGATACCTTCCAGATATTGCTGAATGAGACCATGCAGTAGCCCCAGCCTACAGGACCAGTGGTGAAGACTGATAGGAGTCGGAGATAAACAATCTTTGCCATGGGGGTGTTTGAACTAAAATCCTATATTCTGAATGGGGGGGGGGGGCATTTCACTGTGCTTTTTAAATTTTCTTTACAAAATTACATTGTGGCTAATGATAATTTCAACCAGCAGATGCAAGAAATTAAGAATACAAAACAGCCTTTTGAAAGGAATTTAATGATATGTTAAGAACTTGTTTCAGGGGATAACAATATAATCATTTATTTGTTATTTTAAAAAAACCTTTTAATTTGTACAATAAGATTCGTGAAATTTAAATTAAGCTAGCTATTCTACGGTATGTTTTTTTTTCCCAATTTCAAAGTTACATTCTTCTATGCAATTACACATCCTCCTTTCTCTTTAAAAGGGTTCCTGTCTTCAGGAATGCCTTTCACTAGAGGGTCTTCTCCAGATCTTTCTTCAATGTAATTTTTAATTTCTTCAGAACACTTAGACACCTTAAGGAAAAAAGAGAAAGGGAGAGAAACAGATAATGAAATTGCTTTATAACAGCAGGAAAGGTTCCTTTGATCTGCAGAGTTTATAAAACTCAGGAGGAGGAGGAGAACCACCTTGGTATGTATCAGTGTATGCTGGGTATTTATGAAACACCAGCATCCCAGAATAACTTGCCTGTGAGAATGCTGCATAATAGAAATGACCAGCTTTCATTTTCCCATGTGCTGGATAAAACTCTCCCCCTGTTCTGTAAGGATGGAAATAAGTAGTATTTTTCCTTCCAAGGAAAGCCTAAAGCTATATAAGCTTTGTCACCCATTACCTTGGAAGGAAGTCAGGTGTCTGGCAATAACTGGAGGCACTGACAGCCAACAGAAGCAGAATATAGATCAGCAGTGGGGATAAGATATTTCATGCTGATTTCTGCCAACTCAAAAATGTATATATAGCATTATGACTCAGAAATGGTGAAAGTCACATGGCATACAAAGAGTACTTATGTGATAGGGCAGTCTAAGATATTAAAAGCCCAGGTCATTTTGATATTTAAGAAACACTGACTTGGAAACTGAGACCTCAAACCAATTTGCAAACAAGGATGATGCAGAAATAAGATAATACACTCTGGAGAGGCATTCCTAGTTAAAATTCTAATTGTGGTGTTTTGGCACATTGTCAATATATGTTGTACATAATCTGGAAGATACCAGTGCAAGAACTGACACATTCAGGTCACTGAATCACTAAATTTGCATTCCCTTAAATAAAAATTCCTGCCATGATATGATCATTACTATATGAAATGTAGCTTTTCTAAATTTTTATTCCATTTTTATTTATTTGTGAATTTATAACCACTTCAGTTAAGACTGAGAAAGATATTTATATATGAAGCTGCCTTAAACCAACTTCTTTCAGTTCAGATCCACCAATGGAAATTCTTGGATAATCTTTTATTTGAAAAACAGATTGATAAGAGTTGGTCAGTGATTCTGCTTGAGAAGGTATCTGAGAAAATTCATTTGTTCAAAAAGCAAAGGAGAAATAGTTATTTTATCAGGACTGGTGGGATTATATGTATTTTATAAAGGATAAAATGAATACTTTTCAGGGTTTATGAAAAATTTAAAGGGCTTGTTTTAGGATAGTTTAACATAGAAATTATTTGTGTAGTTCTATTTCTTCTTTTAAAATCCTTAATTAAGAAAAAAAATTGCCTACTTCCCTGTGTACATACCGAGTTTCCTGCCCATCAGATTTTTTTTTTTTTGGTTTTATTTTAAGATATTTTGATTAAAAAGATTTAAGTAGAAGTCTTTTGGTCTATCACAGCTAAGCTAGGTAGGTACCCAACCCTAGTATCATCTATTTTGAAAAGAATTACTCTGGGCCCCATTAGATTATGCAGGCATTCTTGGAATATAAAAGTGGTAGTTGCCTACAGCTCAGCACTTTTGTTTGGAAGTCTGTTTATTTATTTATTATTAAATTTATATGATGCCCATCTCCCCCAGAGGGTGACTCTGGGCAGCTAATGATTAAAGCCAAGGCAATAAAAACAATAAAAATATAAATACCTCCCAATTAAAATCACAAGTAACAAATCTATAAAAGCCAGTGTTCACCTGTCTAGAAAAAAAAATGTAAATTTCTAGTTAGTGCAATACTTTTAGTGTCTGTGTTATATTGTTCCTTTTAGTCATCTGACTTAGCATTTAAGGAGATATGTTCTGCTTCTGAACCCATGTACAATACATTGCAGTATTCCAATTGTGTCATTATTAGAGCTCTAATCCTGGCCACGCCATTGTGAGTTGAATCAACCTTTGAGGTCATAAGTAGGACTTCCCCAGCTGACCTACTGCCCAGGTTGGATGATATCAGAGACGCAATCTCTTAAATGCTTGATTCCAAAGCCATTTAAAGCTCTTCTCAATGGAAGAGCCTTCCCAATTGGAGATCTATGCCCCCAAATAAATTTTTTAGACAATGCTTAAAGACATGTCTACAGAAGTTGGGCAGCCAATAAATTTATATAAATAAATCTCAGTTCACACAGGGAGTTATGGGATAATGTCTTGAGATCAAACTGCTTTTTTGATTGCTTTTAAAAATGAATCTTGTTTATATGTTTGTTGTGTGTTGTTTATAGATTTTTTAATTTTCATTGTTGATGTTTTTTAAGATTGGGAGAGATAGATAGATAGATAGATAGATAGATAGATAGATAGATAGATACATTCATACATACATACATACACACACACATACACATACATACATATATATATACATACATACATACACACATACATATACACACATGCATACACACACACACTGGGTTTCTTCTGGAAGAGGAATAGATAAATATAAATCAAATCAAAATAATATTAAGAATAAATACATAATAAGATGTTAAGATAAATGTGATTCTTTTAGTTGGAGATGCCGGAAATGGAACCTGTACTATCTGAACGCAAAGCAAATATTTACTTGGAATTATGGTCACCTCCGTAAATATCAGCAACTGGATATCATTTAAAAACAGCATAAAAGCATAATACATTTTAATATATCCTGGTACCTACATTGCCATTGAGTTGATTTTATAAATTTGTCATTTCTGGTAGTGCACTGGAGATGCTATACTTACCTACTTTACTACATATTCAGGAAATATACAGTTGTCAAGATTTCTGGAAACAATCTCCATAGTCAAGCAAACGCCTCAGTTTTATGTCATGGAAATTATCTGTCATAGCAATCATAATTCTGAATACTGCTCAGAATGCTTTTTCCCTTTGACCATACATTTCTTCCATGCTGTACTATACCTTGGCTCCCTTAAGTCTTATATTTAAGCTATAAAAAATTCCAAAATTAGCTCTCTGCTTGTACAACCCATAATTAGCCTGTTCACGCTTCTTCCCTTTCTTGGTAATTACAGGTTTTATTTAAGCTGTGTTTGTGTCATCCAGTCTGCCATGGATGTTTAATAGACATTCTTCATTCCCAGGCTGTGGTTGGTGTTACAGGGTGGGAAGGTAGGGAGGAGAAGGCAGTGAGGACCAGCAGAAACAGCCCAAGGCATTTTGGTACCCAAGAAGAAAAATGCAGAAAGTTCCATTCTTCGTTGTAAAATATAATAAATTGAATCAGATATAGACTAGGTAGGTAGAGGAAAACAAAGTCCCATAAAGATGAAATGCTATTACCAGCAGAGACAGCCCAAGGCATTTTGGTACCCAAAATAAGAAAATGCTAAAAGTCCCATTCTTGGTTATAAAAAATATAATAATACATTAAATTGGTTCATCAGCTTGGCTTCTCACAGGCATGGCTTAATTTTTAAAAAAACAAAGGGGAATAAACCCACAAAAGGATACGTTTCAGTGAAGGCTGATTGTACTCAATGGGCACAGCCTGCTTGCTGTCTGACTACAGAGGGATGGGTAGAAATCGAGTAAGTGTGGGGAGAATGAGTTAGGAATGCTAAAGATGAGCAATCCATATGGTCATGTCTTATTGCAAGACCCATTATTATTAACTAATACGTAAATATCAGGTGATTTTTAAAATAATTATCAGAAAGACATCAAATGAAAATAAGAGGAAACCATACAAAAAACAAGAATGTAGCCCTGATTTGTAAAAATAAATGAGAATGTTTATACATTTTTCTAAAAGCTAAACAAACCTGCCACTATAGATTTTACACATACAACTTTTGAGTGTCATCAGGCTGATCCCCTTTAGCAATGGAATACAAGGCAAACTCTGTAATCTCTATTCACTTTGCTTGTGAATTCAGAGAGATGGGGGAGGGAGGAGAGGAAGTATTATCTTAGTCTAGAAAATCCTATCTGTTCTACAGCTTTCCCAAAAGAAAATGTGGAATAAACTTACCGGGAGAAAATACTGGCCTCCTTAAGTGTAGCAAGTCAGTCAAATTGCCCAGTGGCATTTATAACCATACTGAGCATATTGCAAAACAGACCTTTTTCAGTACACATACAGCCACTGAAAACATTGAAATCCTATTGTTAAAAACTTTCTTCAGAACTTTAGAGAGAAAACCACTAGAGTACTACTTACAGGTTGCCTTTCCAACTTGACTTCTTTTCGAAGTTGTTCTACTTCCATTTTCAATTTATCCTTCTCACTTAGATCATCTATGTTGATTGCTGGCATTGCTGAGTTGGAGAAAAGAGAAAGTGTGTGTTGTGTGTGTGTGTGTGTAAGAAAGTAAAATAAGATTAGGAGAGTACAGCTGAGGAAAGAAAATCCTTACTTTTTGTATGAATTCCTCCCAATTTCTCTGAAGTAGCAATATCTTCTTCAGCCAGCTCTCTCAAGCTCCTAGTAACTATTTGAAGGATTTTAATCCATCAGCAGAATTTGTCCTAATCTGATTAAGTCACAAAAATTGCCCCCTCCCCTTCCAGTTTTTATTGCTTCAAACCAAAATGAGGCATTCCACATGCATGGAAAGCAAGCCAACCTTCCTTCATGTGTCTTCATGCCATGCCCAAATTGCAAAAATAGCCCTAACAGAAAACACAGACACAGAAGAAATCAGTCCCTGCTATTCTGAAGCTTAGACTGCTCAGAAACCAGGAGAGTTATTATAGGAAAAAATCCCTTTGAAAAATTTAATCTGGGAGTGACACACCTGTTCACACTAGGCAAAGACGTTTGAATGTAAACTGTCTTCCGTCCATGAAGGGAGCACGGAATGAGTTGTGAGGAGTGGCAGGGTGAAGGAAGAAAGCCATTAGAGGCAGGATGTGTGCTGCTCCTTTTGCTACAATGGAAACACCAACCATGATTAGAGTTCCACAGGAAACAGGTTTGCTAAGGAAACATCTGGCCTTTTTTCTGTGCCAAGCTGGAGGACCCAAACAATGGGTGTGTTTGGAAAACAACATGGGAAAATAAGGAAAGGCAAAAGCTTATAGAACAGAAAAAGGCTTGTCCCTCCAGGCATATCTACTGTATACCTCATTTAGATGATAGCTCATTTAAGTTAATGCCCCATAGAATGCCATAGGACTTCATTCTGAGAAGGCATACATAGGGTTGTTCTACATTTCCCAAGTTATACTTTGACCAAGTTAAATAAAAATGCCCCCCCTTTTTTTTGGTATTTAGAATACCTAAAATGCTGATTCCAAGTTTGTGCTTTTTTTGTTGTTTGTGTAAATTGTTTGCAGATTTTGTGTCCCCTTTCTCCCTCTTTATTTTAATTAGCCCTGGAACCACTGGCAATTCAGCTACATCAAGAAAATAGTACTCTAGGAGTTAAATTAACTAAACAGCATAAATTGAGATTATTTGCTGATAATATTGTACTTAGAGTTGCTCAGCCTAGAGACTCCTTAACGTTGCTGATGGAACATATATAACTATATAGTTTGGTGTCAGCTTACCAAATTAGTAAAGACAAAACTCAAATGTTGACATGGAATGTGGCAGAGGATGAAAAGCAAGGTGAATACCTAACAACAGGCTTTAATACTATTTCTAAGAAGGTAAGATATTGGGAATTTTCTTGCCAAAAAACAATAACGAATTATTTAAGAAGAATTATTTACCAACCTGGAAAAATGTAATAACAGATATTTCTAGATGGGAAAAAAATTAAACCTGTTCTGGTTAGGAAGGGTTGCAGCTGTTAAAATGAACATCTTATTAAATCCAAATTTCTTTTTTCAAATGATTCTAGTCTTTATTGAGAATAATTAAATGACTGGCATAGACAAATAATGAATTATATATGGTCCAATAAAAGGCTATAACAAGGAGGTGGGATCCTTTTTTCATATGCAGCAGCAATGTTGTAAAGCCCAACATTCATTCATTGTGAATGGAAAAAGTTCTGAAAACTGTAATCCCATTGCAACCTGAAATGTTCCTATTATTTTTCACTAAACCATATATGCCTTGACAATACACTGAATTTGCATTGTATATGTTAATGGCTGCAAGGATTTATATGCCTCTTATTGGAAAAGATCTCTGATTCCCTCTTCAGAAGAATGGCTAACTAAATTGTGGGATTATACCTCAATGTCAAGAATAACTTCTTGACATTGAGACACCAGTTGGTGGGAGATGGGCAGCATACAAATTTAATAAATAAATAAATAAATAAATACAATTTTAAAAAACTTCATATTTAAAAAGTAAATTATGTACAATTTAATTCCACTTGGAAACCATTCTTGGACTACAGTTGTATAGATGGAATCATGCCACATCCAAAATTTAGAATTTAGGTATTCATATCCTCATCTGATATATAATTTACATAATTGATTCAATGTATTGTTTACTATCTGTTGTCTTTTTTAATGACTTGAATTGTGTTAACCAAGCACATTTAGCTTAAAGTTCAACAACAAGAGGATTTATTGTTGATTTATTATTAAGCTAACCAAGCACGTTTAGCTTAAAGTTCAACAAGGACACATGGGATTTTATTAGAAAATGGATATGAAATATTTCATATCATAAACTTGTAATTATCCATCTGTATTTCACTATCTGTATCTAGTTCTATTTATATCATCTACTTCTTATATTCTTCCAAAAATATATAACAATAAAATAGAAGACAAATAAATGGTTTACAAATGTATTTTGAATACTACAACTAAGGTGTTATTTATTCCCAGGATTATTTCCCCAACCCCCCGCAAAATGGCAGTGTGATATAAATAAAAAGGCCATGCTGGATTGGACTAAAGACAGATCTGGCCTGGAATTGCCTTCTCACAGTGGCCACCCAGAAGTGTAGGGGGAATCCAGAAACAAGATAGCACATTTTCTCCTGTATCTGATAATTCTGTAGGAAATATACAGAATACAGTCATGATGACTAATAGCCATCAACAGCCTATTTTGTTTTTCTTTTCTAAAGTCATCTAAGTTGGCAGTCTTCACTACAATTTGTGGCAACAAATTCTATAATTTGTGTGCAGTGTGAAGAAGAACCTCCTTGGCTCTTCTCTAAGTCCCCCACTATAGTATTTACCTGCACTGAATAACCCCAGGACCTGGTATTATGAAAGAATTGCTCCACCCCAAGCATACTTTTTACATTGCTATTGGATTCACTCTTATACTTTCAGGCAACCAGCCTTTTCATCTTCTGATTCCAATATAAAATACACCTGAGATTGTTCTAGGCTGCTTGGATTGTTTCAATTCTATTCCTGGTCTTCTTTCCTTGCCACTTGCCCTGTGTCTGCAGTAGCTTAGGTAAAGGGAGCAGGAGTGAAACTGAATAGAATTAAGTAGTGATGCACCAGGGAAAATTGAGTGTTTCCTTCTGAGCAGGTTGAAAAGAAAAAAAAAATCATCCTCTTCTGCAGGAGACAAGCCAGGATATAAAATAATACATTTTTTTAAATAGCTTGGAGAGTAACTACCTTGAAATGGAAGTTTCCCATCCATTTGTGAAGGTATTATTGCTTATACTCCTAACTGAAAGCCAGAACATCTGTTCTGATAGCCTCAATATCCAAATTATAAAACCTTGTAGTGAAATTAGGCTGAATTTTGTCTGGTAACATGTAAGAGAAAAAATAGTGCCCATGATTAGGATACAAGTCATGCTTTGCATTGCATGGAAAGAGTCTCAAACTCAGCTTCTAGCTTTTCCACTTTAAAGGATCAGGAAGCAGATAAGATCCCTCTTAGTCTGGGACACTGAAACGGCACTCTAGTCAGTGGGAAACTCCGTAGCAAAATAGCTGGATTAAGGCAGTTTCCAATGCCTCTAAAGTAAACCATGTATCTTTTTCCTTATGACCAATATTTGTTTTAATATTATATTAAATCAGATTGTCCCACTTATATCCAGATGACATTGCCTATAATTTACAACATGCAAACTATTTGCATGAATTAACCCAAGGGCTTAATGTATCGTCGAAGGCTTTCATGGCTGGCATACGAAGGCTGGTGTGGATCTTCCGGGCTGTGTGGCCGTGTTCTGGAAGTTCTGTTTCCTAACGTTTCGCCAGCATCTGTGACCGGCATCTTCAGAGTGCAGGAGCACAGACAGGAGCAGTTCTCTCTGTGCCCAGGATGGTGTGACCCTTTTGTGGGTATTTATAGAGATCTGAAGGGAGGGGATTGGGGGGGTGGGGGGTGGGGGGGGTTAAGCAGCCACTCATTAACCCACCCACCCAGCCCCCCCCAACCCCCCCCCCCTTCAGATCTCTATAAATACCCACAAAAGGGTCACACCATCTGGGCACAGAGAGAACTGCTCCTGTCTGTGCTCCTGCACTCTGAAGATAAGCAAACCACATAGATTGGAATCATAGAAGATGGTGACTAAAAAAAGGTAGACTAGTTGCGAATTGGGATATCAGGTAAATATAGCCTATGTATAAGAGAAAGCAAATAGGAAACATTTTCTTACCTTCTCCCAAGCAAGGAGATGATGCTTTGGGAAGGCAGAGAGGTTTCTGGAGGTGTCTTGCCTGAGGCGTTGCAAGCCTGACAGTGAAGATTTAAGGGCCATATTCAAACCATATAAAGGCAGGTTGCAATATGACATCTCTGTTGGTTTTTCATTCATAATGGTTGACTGTAGAGTTCTCAGTCACTGTAACCTGGGAGAGATAATCAGATGCTTTGTGTACAATTTGAAAAGCAGCACAAAATAGGTATCAAATGAAAATGGATAATAACATATTAATAACTATCAAAATGTATTTATTGGTCCTTTAATTAGAGGTTTGAGTAAGAGTTTTTCCATACTGTTGCCTTCAGCTGCTTTTTTCCCATCTGTAAACTGGTTGGAAATGCATCTTAAAATATCCTTTTCCAGATTTCAGCTCCTTTCTGTGCTTTGGTAGCCTGATGATCTGTCCATACCAATTTATCACAGGACCTGCTTACTAGATTGCCCTGTTTCTTTACCCCTCCTGGACTGGTAAAGAAAGGAACAGAAAATACCAATTTTACCATTTTTGCTATCTCTTGAATTAGAAGAGGAAAGTGGCAGAACTCTTGTCAATTTCACCTGGTTAAGGAAAAACAAGTTGTGGTTTCAGAGTTCCATTAATGAACTGGTTAAAAAAGAAGCTTTTCAATATTACATTGTTTATCTGGAGGGTTAGGGAAGGTTGTTGTGGGCAGCACCCAGTGACTAGAGGGCAGGGGTCATGCCTGCTGCAGTGCACAGTAGCCAACTGGAGTAGAGGTATTTGCATGCAGTGAAATGAAGCACAGTGGGCAAATTGGACAATGCTGAGTGAATCAGCACAATTCAGAAACACTACTTGTGTCATAACAGAAAAAGATGGTTGGAAGTTGCCTTCTTGGTAGGCTGAGTGAAGGAGAGGATGATGCTGTGTGTTCCTGCCCTCGAGAAATGGTCAGTAGCCCATACACTGGGGCAAGCTGGTCTTGCAGATCAGCTCTAACAGCTGCAGGCTAGACAGTGATATGATGGTAGCATATTCATACAGTAAGACACATTCAGACATTGAAAACTATTGGTAGAGGAAGGAAGAAAATCACTGGTTAAAATCAGACAGGACGTCTGGGTGTTTTGGTTGTTTTTTGGTACAAAAACTTCCAAGCAGGAACTGATTATTATGAAAGTACAAAGAACCTCATGGCACAGGGTCAGGTTATTTGAGGAGCCACCTTGCTCCCATGGTTTCTGCCCACCCAGTATGATTGGGCACACTGTAGTCAGTGCACTTTGGATCCCTTCAATCAAACAATGGCATCATAAAAATATGCCTTCTCTCTTGTGGTGCCTGTCCTATGGAATGAGATCCCCCCAAAGATCTATACAGATCCCATCCTACTGATGTTCTGGAAGTCTTTAGAAATTCAGCTGATCTCCCAGACTTTGGGGTAGTGTGCTTGAGGAGCCCTGTCAGTGGTGGTTTGTTTTGGATTTTAGGCACTGTATGTGGGATGTGGTTATCTGGATGCTTTAGTTTTTCTCTTTGTTGTTTTTCTGTTTTTAACTGTAAGCCACCCAGGGTTCTTCTGGAGCAGAGCAGCCTCTACATCATCATCATCATCATCATCATCATCATCATCATCATCATCATCACTACTACTACTTAGCACCAGTTTGGTGTAGTGGTTAAAGCATCAGGCTAGAAACCAGGAGACGGTGAGTTCTAGTCCTGCCTAGGCACAAAGCCAGCTGTGTGATCTTGGGCCAGTCCCTCTCTTTCAGCCCTAAGAAGGAGGCAATGACTAACCACTTCTGACAACCTTGCCAAGAAAACTGCAGGGACTTGTCCAGGCAGTCACCAGGAATAATAATAATAAAAAAGAC
The DNA here is from genome assembly GCA_030867105.1 of Liasis olivaceus. NCBI lineage: Eukaryota > Metazoa > Chordata > Lepidosauria > Squamata > Pythonidae > Liasis > Liasis olivaceus. The sequence goes on along the minus strand of CM061351.1, from coordinate 24,201,391 downwards.
TCAAAGGCGCACACACACACACTACTTAGCAGTGGAATTTGTGGAACCAAATCAGCACATAATAATTTACACAGTATTCTAAACCAAGGTTAACTGCATTAACCCATTTCCTTTAGGGACTGGATTTATACAATATCCTGAGGCATATATTTATTAAAATAAACATTCTTTGAGAACTATATCCATGCAAATTTTTTGGCAGTGTTATGAAAGTTGGTAGCTTGCCATTGCCTTCTTTGAGGATTTTTTTTTTTTAACTTACCAGTCTCGCCAACATCCTATGTTTCCCAGATCATCCCCCAAGTACTAACTAGCCAATCGTAACTTAAACTATTGTGTTGTATGAACTCAGCTAATACATCCTGGTAGACAATCCATGGAATTACTTCTGGATGAAACTATATAGGACTTTAGTCTTAGGACTTTTCCCCTCTGTTGAGTTGAAGTGCTATCCACCTAATCCTAAACTGAAAAAAACTATACCAGCATGAATTTTGCTGTCCTCACTATAGATGCATGCCCTGCCTCTATGAAGACACTGTCTATCACCTGAGCCCCCTGCAAGGTAATAGGGTGACAAAGCCTAACACATTTTATACTTCTATCACACTTCTATCACACATTTTATACACTATCAAATACACTTTGATGCTGCCCTTAGATGGTGTCCAAACTAGGGGAAAATACTATTTCAACAGATTCTTCCAAATACAAGTTCAGACTGTCTCACTCATGGGCTGGAAATGAGTTGAAGGCTATGTCATGGCAGAAAACATATGTTGCTATGGCATGTCTGTGTCATGGTAGATGCAAGCAGGAAGGTCTCTTAAAGGGTTCAGAATACTTTAACAGAAGTGAGTTGCTCTGTTACCACAGATTGTTGCCACATTCTTGGCAGTGTTTAAAGTTGGCAAAAGTTTGCAGTGCCTCTGTTTAATTGTGCTGAATCTTTTCCAGCAGTGCTAAAACCGAAGGGAAAAAAAAGTGGGAATATTGCAGTATCTTCAAAACTTATTGTGGTATCTTAAGAACTTTATTGTGGTACTACACTCAGTGGACAAGAACCATTTCATACAATGCCAAGAATTGTTATACTCAACTAGTATATAAACAAAAACTTATATATACCCAGACATGGGCGTAGCAAGATTTTAAAAGGCCAATAAATACAATACCTCAAAAGAGTTGTGATATTTCTGTTCAAAAGGCTGCAGCTTAATGGTTGATAACTTCCTAAGTTTCTGGAGCTACCCAGTAAAGGAAAAAGTAACATAACTTTCCCTGAATTGGAGTTCTCCAATATATTGAACTATAATTCCCATCATCCCAAGTCATCGTGGTCATGCTCATTTTAACTAAAGGGCATTACAGTCCCAAAACCTGGAATACCAGGTTGGTTGTAAGAAAACCCCTTTCATAGCAACCTACCCCCATCCTGATTTTAGTTTTCTGTTAGCTTCATCATCATGGCCAATGGTTGGCTATTTGGGGGGTTATAAAAAGGTCAAGTCTCTTTTAAGCTGAACTTGATTCCTGGTAATTTTATGGATAGCTCATGTTGTTTCTTTGGCAACTGGGTGGCAGTGGTTTGTCATTGCCTTCTTCTGAGATGTTTTTTCAACTTCCCAGTCTGGCCTCCAGTCCTGGTCTCCCATCCAACCATCCCCATTCAGGTCAAGGCTGCTTAGCTTCTGGATCCAGGCAAGGCCATTCTGGTGTTGTGATGAGGGATGGGCAGGCAGGTTATCAGCCTCTTGAGGAGATGGACAAATATCCAGCCAGGTGTAAAGCAAATTCTTGGACCAAACTCAAGTGGATACTAATTCACAAATCAATCTTTGGACCAGTGTTTCTCAACCTTGGGAACTTTAAGATGTGTGGACTTCAAGTCCCAGAATTCCCCAGCCAGCCAAGCTTGCTGGGGAATTCTGGGAGTTGAAGTCCACACATCTTAAAGTTCCCAAGGTTGAGAAACACTGTTTTGGACCTTCCTCTCCTCCTTCCCCCATTTTAGCCTCTGGTTTCCTGGCTTTATTCAACATCTCATTTCATTCATGACTCTTCTCACGGGGCCTCTCCTCCACCATCTCACTGGCTCCCTAATTAAGACGTCGAGCCTGTCCCATCCCTTAATTTCCAAACATTACACCTCGGGAACCGTCAAGAAGGCGACTGGCGGGCGGTCAACTCGATCCCATCTCCACCCCCGACAGAGGCTTGCCTCGCCCCCAAATAACAGCATGAATCACCCGGCCGCAGCCCACCTATTCCCGGCCTGAGCTTGGGAAGGCGCCCAGCCAGGAGGAGGCGGAGGGAGAAAAGGTTCGGCGCCAATAAAAAGACGCGCGAGGGCTCGGAGGAGAACGCGCGCCGTTTGGGGCTCTCTCGCCGGTTTCTTGGTTGCCCTCGGCTCCAAATCATGACTGGCCCTTGCGTCTTCTTGGTGGGCTCGCTCCTGCTGTTCCTGGAGAGGACGTGTGCCCAGGAGACCCCACGGACAGGTAATCGGTGTTGGGGAGCCGTATTCGCTTTCTCGAAAGTTGCTGAAAAAGGGGGTCGCTGCGCTCAGGTTGGGTTTTGCTCTGCCCCGCGAATCTGAAGTTTTCGCTGGGTAAACACCGCTTCGCCAAGCCGCTGCACGTGGCTCTCCGCCTCGCCTCGCGTTGTCCGTGCTGGAGTTTAGATTGTGGGGTTGCCGGTCGCCGGGGACAGGTTTGCCCCCGTCGAGTGCGCGCGCTGCGATGAACTCCCTTCAGGAGAGGCTTCAGGGAAGGAACCAGCGTGGCCCTAATCAGGGGTGGTTTAAAACGAAAAACGGTTGGATCATGAAGTATTCCTGTTTTAGGATACTTTATTCGGATGTTCAGCAGCATTTAATGGCCACAGACCAGGGCGTTCTTCTGAGCCTATTAACTAATTCTTTCTTGGTTGTTGGAGGCGAGACCTTATGTACATACCCCTCATCCTGGCACATCACTTATAGAAGGAATGGTAAAATATCATATTCTCAGGGAAGGAATGATAATGTAACTCATTCCATTCACAAAAGAGGAACATGTTCAGACTAACAGCCTGAAGTTAAATACTTTGGGGAACTAGCTAGAGAATGGGACATATTTTCTTCCAGAAATGTTTTAGGATGAGGTGCAAAGGCTGGGCTAGGGAATTCTAGATGGAATGCCTTCTCTCTCTTTTTTAAGGTTGGGGGATAGTATTTTTTAAATTTTATTATTTGACATTTCTTGAATCCTAGCTGTTGTGCTGTTGATGAAGTGTTTGCAATGTATGGGGTTTTTTTTTAAAGCATATAATTTTTTTCTTTCTTATTTTTTGTTCTCTGTACCTGAGATTTGTACCAAAGTTGCTTGTCTCACTTGTTTCTGTCTTTTTCTGGCAGGGAGTAAAGATATCTGTTTGCAGCCACCACTTAAAGGACCCTGTCGGGCCATACATTACAGGTGGCACTACGATAGATACTCGCAAACATGCAAGGAGTTTGCATATGGGGGCTGCAAAGGGAATGACAACAATTTCTTAAATGTGACAGAGTGTTCTGAAACGTGCAAAGGGATCAAAAGTACGTTATTCTTAAAATTTCACTTTGAAAAGCTAAGTGTGGAATTAATTAGATAAATTGTTTTTGCTGAAAAGTTCCTTTTGGTTACTTTTATCATTCACATTGTTTCATTTATTAGTTTGGTAGATACAAAATAACTAAGTCCAGTTTGAAACCTTATATGTATTCACCTAGAATTAAGGTACATTAAAATGAAGCACCTTTCTTTTGAGAAGACATGATTAGGAATAAACAGTTAAGATCCATTTTATGCGTATCTTAAATAAGATGCTTAGACCACACTATTCAGACTTGTTGAGCTGTTTTGTTTCCCTGTTTGTATATTATTTATTATTTAAGCAATTGTGGGATTTTCTAAAATCTCTTATCAATTGTATGATCTAGGCTTGTCTGTCATATGCATCAATCCAGTTTTCCCCACTAGAGTGCCATTCAGTTTTCTTGGACTACAGCATCTGTTGTCCATGGTTAATAAGTCCAACACAACCAAAGGCTATTGAGTTGTAAGACAGCCAATAAGAGAAAAGCAATATATCTCTGTTCTGGATTTATGTTAGAGGACAGGGTCCACATCTTCACCCACCCTCACTGACAGAAGTATGCATAATATGCATTGGGATAAACTTGCCAAAAAGCTGAAAATGTTGTTCTCCTTCCTCCTGCGCCATCACTGCTATGCCCCATACATTTTAAAGCATGCCCAACCATCTCCCCTGTTTCCTTCTGGTATCAAAAAAGGTACTTGCTTCTGCTCTAGGGTAAACTGTGAGAAGAGAAACAAAAGTGGTCAGTGGTATGAATAACAGGCCCTATGAGGAAAGGCTAAAGAAACATGATTCTGCATAGCTTGGAGAAGAAGAGGAGGCAAAACGGAGATGTGATAGTACTTTTTAAGTATCTGAGATTGCCACCTTGGAAGAGGACATCAACTTCTCCAGTGCCAAACTGAGCAGGACAAAATTTAATGGGCATAATTACAGGAGGAACTTGTTGATGAAAAGAGAGTTTAGTAACCAAGTCAGTTATTCAGAGGGCTGATTGGGCTGTTCTTCCATGGAGATCTGAACGACTATCTGTTGGGGATGATTTGCAGGCCATCCAACATGTTATTTTATTTCTAAAATTTTATGCCTAAATTGTTCCAACTGATATGAAGGAAGTGTTGAGGAAGCAACAAGTTGCAGTGACTAATTGCACACTGATGTCTGTTGGGTCTCCTAAGTGAGTAGTTATGTTCTCTACCGCATGATAGAAAAGCTCATAGTAATGGTTTAATATTCAAAGGCTGCCTTGGATTTGTTTTTATCTTAGAAGTGCCAAAAATATGCAGGCTGGAAGCTGACCCAGGAATATGCCGAGGTTACATTGCAAAATATTTCTTCAACCTCAGATCGATGAGATGTGAGAAATTTTATTATGGAGGATGTTATGGAAACGAAAACCGATTTGACAGTGCAGCCTCCTGCATGGACTTCTGTTCTCCAAGAAGAAGTAATTAATATTTTATTACTAGGCAACCAACCTAGGAAGTATAAGAAGAGCCAGAAAACTGAGTTCCTTCCCTTAACGAACCTCTGTATGTGGCCACAGCAGAGCTGGCTTGCTCTGACTGTTCTAAAGGTTTCTCTAATAAATAAGATGATACAGGCTTATTGTTTCCTTCATCCTCTGTTAACATTTTGAATATTGCCGTGGGTAATGTAATGTATACCTCTGAAGAGCCTCTTTTTTAGATTTAGCCCTTCTGTTACCGCAAATAAATCCTGGCTTATATGTATTGAGAATGAGATAAAATTATTTCTTCTGTCAACTAGGGCTCCCTATGCTTTAACAGGGTTTGAATGGCTTTGAATGGGGAAGTTCTGAAATATTAATTGTCCAAACCTTTGCAAATGAAAGTGGCTTTCATAAGAAGGAAGGAATGTTTCCATCCCCACTTCCACTGTGTATCTGCTGATGCTGTCAGCATCACCTGTTATCAAGAATTGTAAACAAGTCTGTCCCATCCATCCATTGCCTTTTGAAAACATTGTGCTTTATTTTTGCCTCTGGAAATTTTGAGGGCAATAATCTATTTTCTTGAAATAAAGAGCTTTATTACTGTGCTATTGATGACCTCCATCTCTAAGAGCATAACCAACTTCTAGCTGCTTCTAGTCTTATCCTGAGCTGTTTTTGGCCCATACTATAGGTAACAAGTGAACTTGAAGCCTACATTCTGAAATGTTAATTCAGTCTATCTTTTTAGAAATCCCCTTCCCTCAAATCCAAATGTAACTTAGATTTTTTAAATTTTATGTCCAGCATACTGGTTTCTAAGATTCTTAGTGCTTTTCACAAGAGATAAGCAAAGCATTGGGAAAAGGTGTTTCACAAATGTGTTAATGCAAAGAAAAGTTTGCATTAACTTCAGAGCATTAAAGCAGTCGCATCCTTTACAGGGGTAATGGCTGCTTTGAAAGTAATTGACAGTTGCCTCTATGTGTGTGTGCACAGACGCCCAGCCTTGCATTTAGTTTGCTTTTCTGGCAGTACCAGAGAAGTGTATCTATGTACATGTGCATGCAAATAAACAATACAGGTTATAAAACAGGTTATACAAGCCTTCAAAGATCATTCTATACAAGCCTTCAAAGATCATGGCTTCTTTAACAGCTCTGTGAGGCATGTTTTGGTCAAACTGACATGCTTTGTGAATCATCTCTTTTGAATGCTTGTGCAGCTGACTTTACCACTAGAAGTATTCTTCTCCCTCACATTTTCAGATATTTCTAGCAAATGAGCTGTATTAAGCTTACCTTTTACTATTTGGAAATACAGCAGAAGTGTCTTTCCTTATAAACCATCTGGAAGAATAGGAATTCCAGCTATTTCCTCCTTCCAAGAGAGATCCTGCAATTCTGTTTTTAAAAAAATTTCATAACTACAGCTTTTCCCAGAATGAAGATGAAATAATTGGAAGAATTGTATGTGTTGCATTTAGCTAGCAGGACACAAGAAGGGAGAGTGACTGGAACTGGATTCTTAGCTTTACATCACGTACCCTCCTTTTGGCAGGTACAGTGTTGCAATAGAAGCTCCTTCCATTCTGTAGCGCGGGAACATCACATGTGAATACAAACAGGGAAGAGAGGCGAGGCTTCAGTTGTGAAGCTGCAGTCAACATCTTGCAGATTTAGACAAACACATCTTACAGAAGCTCATGGTTAATTAGTTAGCAAAAATAGACTCTGCTATTATAAAAAATATTGCCCAGGTCTAAAATGAACATTGTTGTTCTAACCCTGTATTCTGCTATTTAAAACATGTCATATACTAATGGTATTTTTTTTCTTCTTTCTTAAAGCTGCCCCTTCATTTTGTTATAGTCCAAAAGATGAAGGATTGTGTTCAGCTTCAGTCCCTCGCTTTTATTACAATACTAAGACAAAAACATGTGAGAAGTTCAGCTACACTGGCTGTGGTGGGAACAATAACAACTTTACCACAGAAAAATCCTGCCTCAAGATCTGCAGGAGAAGTAGGCTACTTTCCTCTTGCTTTGGGGGATGGCCAGGGGAGTGCCAGCAAGCAGAGTGTTAGCTTCTCTGTGAATGTTCATGAATTACCTCCATACTAGTAAACCTGGATAATCTTTGGTATCTTAAATCACACACACCTATTTGTAACTCTATTATTCCTACACTGGAAATGATTTTACTATATCACAGATGATGGGTATGCTTTGCCCACCAGCAGACAAGGGTGAAATCTGATTTTTCAGTACCTGTATTGCTCACCCATTCCCCCATATTGGATTTTGGGACTATTAAAGAAGATGAGGGGTATTGAAAGAAAGCAACAGGCAGCTGGACAGGGGTAGGGTATAAAGAATTGTAGTGCAGCTGGATTATCTGCGCTGTTGTAAAAGGCTACATTGAAATTAGACATCCCAAAAATATTTGTGTGGTTTACTGGTTTGCATGGGAGAATACCAAATTGGAATTTCTGCTGAGTCTCAATAAAGTTACAAGATTATTATGATGCTATAAGGGTTATTTTGGGAATAATTTGGAGGAGAAAAGGAGTGATGCAAATGCTTTTAGACAATGATGCTTGTGGCTGCAGTGACAAATGTGCAAAGTGGGAGCCCTATCAGAATTTGCTCTGGGTTTTGCTTGCTCAAGCCTGCTCTTGGCTTGTCTGGGCAGAATGAGAGTGAGTTTTAATAGTGATCCCGCTTCATATGTGTAAGCTCCCCCAGATATGCAAATCATCTCAAATTGCTTATGATCCCTCAGAGCAGTTGTGTCCAATATTTTAACTTCTAAATTAATGTGATCAAATGATTCTTGAAAGTGACTCAATCTCTATTTTATTCTTAACAGAGACAAGGAAGCAAATTTTGTGAGACCAAAGAAAATGGATGTACACAACAAATCTCGTCAGCAAATGAATGCCACAGATTTCCTAAATCTGAGAGTCTGAACTATATGAACTATTTGAATTCACTGGAAGCTATAATTTATTACTTTTATTGTATACAGAAAAATATTATGATCTTTTCTCAAATGTAGCAAATTACTATTGTGTTAACAAAACTGACCCTTTAGAACTGGGTTCTTTATACACACCAAGGTGCTCTGTTGAGAGCAGGAAATCTTGGCAACTAGCCAGTTAAAAGAGATTTTCTTTGTCAATTGCATTCTTTACAATTAAAAATTATTTATTATTATAGGACATTACATTGACATTATCGTGATCTTCCTGAATGCATTTATTGGCAGGGAGCGAAGCCTGTAGAAGGTCCCAGTTTTAATTCATTATATCCGCACTGAAGGCCCAGTACATAACTATACCCCCTTCTTCCCTTTTTTGTAGCCCTTCCTCGGTTGCTGTTGATTATGCATTGCACTGGTTGTAGCATATGGGTTTTAGTGGCCTGGCACAACTACTGTTCTGCTGGTGTGAGCCAGCCATTGGAGTGAGCAAAAGGAGAAAAAGCAACTCATTTCTAGCCTTGAAGGGCAGCTGTGCTGTCATAAGGCCTGATGAGCTGACCTAGCTGCTAGTCAGGACTGGTGTGGTGAGATGTCGAGATAGCAGTCCCATTGGTCCAGCCTGGTATAAAGGAGACCTGGGAGGACATCCACTTCCTCAGATGCTGGGTGACATGCTGCTGATCTAACCTAAAAATTGGAGAGAGAGAAAAGGAGAAGGAGAGAAAGAAAGGGGAGAAAAAGTCTGTGCATGGAATGAGTGGAGTGGCTGAAGAGAAAGGATGGAGAGAGAAGTTAAGTGCAGAGGAGTTGTTTGTTCCTAGTCAGAAAGGGGAAAAAAAGATCCACGGGGAGGAAACCTGACACTGGGTAAACACCAGTATTCTGTTGCATATATCTGTTGTAAATCACCTACTGTGAATAACTTCACTGTATATAGTAAAAAGCAAAAAATGGTTCCACTGTCTTGTTTCTTTGTGTCAATTGCAAAACAATACAACTCCAGTTCAAAAAAGAACCCCATCACATTGTGACAGCGGTTGTCCTTTCTTCGAGGTTGGATGCAGTTGAAGTTGGCAGAGGGGAGAAATCAAGCCCTAGGCCCATGGGGTTCCTCTGGGTTCCTATGTAACATCTGCATGAAGCTGAGTGAGCAAGGTTATCTGCTGGCATGGAATCAGATATCAATATGCAGATGATACCTGGTTGTACATCTTGACCTCTGATTGACCAAGTGATGCTGTTGAGACTCCATCCCAGTGTCTAGAGTTTGCTGTGGACTGGCTGGAGAGACTCAGACTTAAACCAGGAAGAATGGATGGGACCTCCATTTCTGGGGACCTTCCAACTTTAGCTCTTAATGGAGTTGTACTTCCTTGGACAAAACTCGTGTGTAATTTGAGGGTCCTCCTTGACTCACAAATCTTGCTTGAAGAGCAGGTAGCAGTTGTTGCAGGACAGCTTTTTTTGGACAGTCCATCTTTTGTGCTAATTATACCCTTTCCCGGATTGGAAAGCCCCACTGATGATCACTCATGCCATAGTTGAACCATTGTTAATGGTTGAACTATTGCAATGCACTGTACATGAAGCCACCTTTGAAGACAACTGGTAAGCTACAGCCAGTCCAGAATGAGGCCCAAGAGTACTTTTGGGTACATCATAGTTCACCCAGGTAATATCTCTGCTCCATGAGCTGCCCTAGTTGCCAGCAGTTTCCAGGTGGAATTCAAGGTCAGGCTTGTTATCTATGAAGCTCTTCTTGCTCAAGGCCTGGTTATTTGCAGGACTGGCTCTCCAGTTATATCTCCCTGTCCTATCATATCTAGTAGAGCAGGCATGCTCCAGGTCCCATTGTTAAAATCATGGTGTCTTGTTGGACCTTTTTTGTGACTGACCATGTCCTGTGGGATAGAATGCTCCCAAAGCCCACATGGCTCCAACCTTCTTGTCATTTAGGAAATCCCTTCAAAAGTGGCTTTTTCAGCAAGTCCTGGGACAGGGCGATTTGTGACTCTGCTGATACTGGAATTTGATAAACTGATAATTTTTGGGGTTTCTTCCTTGATGAAAGTAATATATATTGTTTTTTGTTGTTAATTATTTTTCTACTTGTTTATTCTTTTAATATGTTGTATCCCCTCTAGACTTGTGTGAGCAAATGAAGTGGCTTATAAATTGAACATCTAAAAATATTTTCAGAAATAAAATTAAGTAGCATTCAAAGTGGATAAAGGTAGAAGAGGGGTTAAGGGCTGAGGAGAGGAAACATTTGGTGTGCTTTAAGAAAGCCAACGAGGTATAGTAACTTAGGTGTTGGAAAGGCACAGGGAGACCCAGGTTTAACTCTCCATCCAATCATAGGCCTCAAGTAAATTTGGGCTAATAATTCTCAGTACAAACTACTCTGTAGTGTAATGGCGTGTGGGAATGACCTTGGGAGACAGGAGGAAGAGCTGCAAACCAGACAATCATCATGCAAAAAGTATTTCAGCCCACAGAAGCAAAAGGGACATGGGAAGCATCTCAGAAGGGACTCTCCCTAGTTTTCTGGAAAGTAAAAGTAAAGGAGGGGAGAAATGCTTTCAGACTATTTATTTATTTATGCAATTTCTATAGCCGCCCATCTCAATCCAAGTGACTCTTGGATTGTAAGATCTTGTTACAATAAACATAGTATTAATACTCTTGGTTTGTTCTTCTTGTCTGGACTACCTCAAAGGGCTGACACATAGGCTCATTATGAGGATAAAATGAAGAGAGTTACCATACCCATGTGCCTTGAGTTCCTAGAACTAAAGGTCAGATTATAAATCAAAGAAATTAAAAAAACACCTTTTTTGTTCTAGCAACAACCACACCTATTTCTAACTTGCCTTATGACCTTTAGCCTCTGGTGCATTCCACAAGACCTCTAGGGATACAGCTCTGTTCTCCCCAAAGTTCATTCATGTATTAATTAAAAAACTTGGGCAGCAAGAAATGATTCTGCCTGCAGCTCCAGAGTTACTATCAGTATCATGACAGGCAGCTTCTCTTGTTTCCTGTCTGATTAGAACTGGAAGAGAAAACATCGCTAGCTCTGGCTTGTAAACATGAACTGGGGAGAGATAGCAACTGGGTTCATTCATCATGCTAAGCCATTTGATGGTATGTTTGATTTTGACTTAGTTGTGTGAAACCAGTCACTTTATTTTATTTAATTAACCATAGCTAAGCCAAAATATGAACCTGATCAGCCTGTGGAAGATGCTTGATACCTCTTTTGGCTGACAAATTTTCTTAGCTTTCATTTATTTGGTGCTTTCCCCAACTTTGTAACATGTTAATGTAAATAGAATGGATTTGTTTAAATGTCTCTTTTGCTTTGTTGTACAGAAATTGTTTTATTTTAAGAAAATAACAATGATTGCACATGTGAGGCAGGAAACATCAGCATCTTGGTTTTTAAAAAATGTTGCAATTGTCAGTATTTTTTCCCTTGATCAGCTTAAGAGATTCCTAAGTAAATGGAGAATAAATGTAATTAAAACTCAAAAAATGTATCTCTAACTAAAACTGAATCTCAAGTTGATAGGCTCAATTTTTATATGGAATGTGAAGCTGGTTATTAATCAGAAATATGAGTTAGTTATGATGCTAATCTTATTGTTTATGTTCATTTCTGACAATGAAAACTGACTAGCATACTTTTTTGAGGCAGCTGATAGGCTTCTTTAAGAGGTTTCCTTACTCAGCTGTTGCATTCTGCAGTATCTTTTGGTTTTGAGTAAGTTACAAATGGGATCATAATGATTTTATGCCTGCTAGACCATTCCAGTAGAGTCAAAGACCCCAGTACAATGCAGTGTGGCAGCAATGGGGTTGCCAACACATTTCCTTGGCACTCACAAAATTCCTCTTCTACCTAATTTTCTTTTTTAAGTCCTTTTAATTAAGAAATGTGAAGCTACTATGCTAAAACAACCAGCCTGAAACAAAACTTTTACAGGTAGTCCTCGCTTAATGACCACAATTGGGACTGGCAACGCGGTTGCTAAGCGCCGCAGTCACAAAGTGGAAAATCACTTGACCATGATGGACTTATGACCTTACTTCCCCTTCAGTCATTAAGAGAAGTGAAGTGGCCACTAAGTGAAAAATCACATGATCACGATTATGATTTTACTTCTGCTTCTGTATTAACTCTGCTTGTCGCAAGCCAGTTGCAAAGTACGTGAATGGCAACAGTTGTAAATGTGCACTGGTTGCAAAGTACGTGAATGGTGATCACACGACTGTGGGATGCTGCAATGGTTGTAAATGTGAGAATTGCTTACAAAGTTATTTTTTTAGCACCATTATAACTTTGAACAGTCGCTGAACGAGGCAGTTGGTAAGCAAGGACTACCTACAGGGCACTTCAGCCTAGGGCAAAGGCTCCAAGATTGTGCTTTCAAGAATGATTTTTATAGTGTCCAACTACAACATAGGTTTTGTGTTTTTTTTAGTATCTCTTACTTTGGGGATAGTTATACCACGCAGACCAGAAGTAATTTGCCCCTGACCTGAAATTCCGTTTTTGGACTTCCCAGGGATTGTTGGTCCCCATCCATGTCCTAAGCAGTCCTGATCTTGTTTAGCTTCTGAGCCCAGCCAAGGTCAATCAGGTATTACTCCCTGTGGTTTGATAATGCTTTTGATCCTCGGGTAGATGGCAAATTCTTAGAAAATAAAAATGTGGATGGCAGCAAACCATAGCCTACCTTACTCTGTGTGTGTGTGTATGCATGCACACGTGCACTTGGCTACACCTGTCATGGCAACCATTTTATGAAGTGCCCATAACATGCACTAAAAATTCCACATGTGCCCATCGGCCCCAAAATTTTATGGTCCTTACAATACAGAATGCTAAACAGAAACCAACTGCTTAAAAAGTGGCATCACCAGTAATACTAAAAAATAGTTATGAAATCCCTGCCCCCCCAAAAAGACATTACCACTTAATCTTACAGAAGGCATTTAGCATGCATTTATTAATTTATTCATATTCAATAAGATTTTGGTAATCTTACAATGGAACAATTATCTGTTCTTGACCTTTGCTCTTTCTTTTCTTCAAAATTTCATTTGTTAATTATCTTTGCATGTCTGCCAGGGCATAATTTGATCCATACAGTGTTTTGTAACATCTTACAGCATGTCCACGCTGTTAATAAAACACACTGAAATAACTGAAATTGCTTCTGATTTTAAGTATCAGAGTATTGAATAGGTGTTCTGTTACACTTTGTCTCCTTAATTTATTGTTTCTGCAATCCATGTCTATGCTTTGTACCCATCCTTGTACTGCATGTTATATGTCTGGTTCAGTAAGCAATTCCCAGAAAACTGCATACCACATGATGCTCGGGAGAACTACTGAGTGGCGAACTGAAGGAGATTTCCTACGACTTGTATATTCCTTGGATTAGTTCTGTTGTATAATTTGATTGAAGCATTACTTGCCACTAGGAATGAAAAGATGACAATGGCCTTGGCTTGGATCACACCTGTGCGGACTCTCTATGTATGGGGATTCTAAAGAACCCGCTGGATTTCAGAGGAACTCCAGGAGATAAAGCAGCACAAGAGACCCCCATAACATTGCTGGAGGAAGACAAAAGTGAATCTGATTGAGCACAGATTCTTTCTTAGCCGTTACCTTGTAATGATAAGGGTAGCAAAACATAGTTACTTTTCTGCCCTAATTGTATCTGCAGAGAGAGGGTCAGTGGCCCTCTTTAAGGTGACCCAATCCCTCCTGGGTAAGGAGGGTCCAGAAGAACATTTACAGATTGCTGTGAAGATTATTATAAGCATTTGTTGGATAAAGTTGCTCAGATTTACTCAGTTGGACTTTAGTTGTTCAGATTCTATAGAGATGTCCAAGTGTGCCTCTTGTCTGGTTATCCTGGAAGAGTTTGAATCTGATGGTCCTGGTGAAGTCAACAGGTCCTTGGAGCTTTGAATACAAACACCTGTGTTTTAGGTCCTGATCCCGGCTGGTGAAGGTCTCCCGGGAGGTGACGTGGTCCATGCGGTGGTTAATGTGTCTTTGTGGGAGGAGGTGGTGCTGCCTGCTGTGAAAGAAACAGTTATCTTCCCTCTCCTGGAATAATGGAATCAGGCAATTTATGTCCTGTTGCTGTCAGGCCCAGCCCAAGAATAACGATGAAACAGTCCAGTCGAGTACAGTTCCTTTATTTGCTTACACCTTATAGACAAAATCTTGCTAAACTAAAATTACTATACTACAGCAACTAGTGGATATATCCTGGGAGATTCTAGGGAGTGCCTATCCTGAATCTCTTACCCTTCTCACGCTCCCCCTGCAGACTGTGTTGTCTTTTGCCTCCTTTCCCCTGCTGGAGTGCCACCCCTCCTTCCTGATAGCCTTGATCTCCCACAGGTGCCAACCTTACCTTTCTTAAGGGAAGGTTATTGAGATGGTGGTCAGTTTGCAGCTCCAGAGGGCCTTGGAGAAAGCAGATTACCTGGGCACCTGGGCATCAGTCAGGATTCAAACCTGGTTATAGTGCTCAGACACCATTGATCACACTTATTGATGATCTTTGGTGGGCTTGAGATGGGAGTAGCGCATTCTTCCTGGCCCTACTCTCAGCAGCTTTCAATACTATAGATCATTATCTCTGGATTAGCTCATGTGATTGGGCGTGGGAGGCATGGTGTTACGATGGTTCTCCTTGTTTCTCCAGGGCTGGTTATAGTTGATATTGGTAGGTGGGGAGAGATCAAGCCTGAAGCTCCTGCTTTGTGGGGCTCCTCCAGAGCTCTACTATCTCCTTGTTCCTATTAACATCTACAGTACATGAAGCCGATATGAGTATAATTGGTCATCCATCAACCAATTATACAGCTCTTTTCCAGGCTGACCAAGTGATGCCCTCAAGGGTTTTTTTGTTTTTTGTTTTTTGTTTTTACCAGTGCTGGAGGTTGTGGAAGCCTCAACGGGGAAGAACAGACTTCAGGTCAAAGTTGTGGGTTTTGAGATATGTCCTCCCCCACCAATTAGGACTGGAAACTTTCCATCTTTATCACTGAATATGGTGGCATTCTCCCAGACAGAGTTGGTGTGCAGTTTGGGGACTTCCTGGACTTGTGGTTCTTGCTTGAAAAGCAGGTGGCAGCTGTGGCTGGGAGAGCATTTGCACAATTTCACCTTGTGCTCCAATTGTGTATGTTTCTGGATCAGGAGGCTCTAATCAAGGTAAACCATGCCTTAGTCATGTCCCAGTTGGATTATTATAATATGCTCTACATGTGGCTGCCCTGGAAGAACATTGGGAAGCTGGTCCAGAATGCAGCAATGTGAGCAGTTTTGGGTCTTCCAGCTGCGTAAGCTGCACTGGTTCCCATTGGTTTCCAGATGCAATTCAAGGTGTCAGTTAACATCTATGAAGCCCTGCATGGCACAGGGCCAAGTTACTTGCAGGACTGTTTGTCTCTGATGGTTTCTGTTCCCCCACCAAAAGCAGCATAGTTGGCATACTCCAAGTTCTGTCTATTAGACCGTGTCTTCCTGTGGGACCTTATAGCACCTGCCCTGTGGAACAGCATCCCCCTGGAGATCCTCATGGCCCCAGCCCTGTTGGCCTTTGTTCCCACAAGCATTGTCTAAGAGGTTAAGTGAACCCCATTGGTTAGTTGATTTAGTTACTATTGTGGTTCAAAGTGGAATGACTTTTGACCCCAGGCATGTGTAACATTACTCTTTTTCCAGATTCCTATTTTTATAAATGGTGTTATTGTTTTGTGGGATTTAACCCTCTTTATGCCACCTAGAGACACTTTGGTGAGATGGGTGGCTATATAAATTGTCTAAATAAATAAATGGCCACAGGTACAGGGGCTTTATTGAACAGACCCAAAATGCACAAATAATTACCTAGCTCCTGAGATTTGAGTGCGTAATAATTACTCTCCCAAAAGTTTAACTATAAGCAACAGTCGGCTAATGGACAATTTATTTTTGTCTAGCATTTAGGAAACTAAAATAGTGGTCATTGTGTATTCAAGGCAAAACAATAAATCCTAATCCGATTATAGCCACTGCTACATTATGCACGCTGAACATGAATTAAAGCTTCAGCCAATTACTGACTGACTTCAGTGCCTTGGGTTACTTGTTTGTTTTTTTACTAAATTGCATTAGTAAAACATTATACTATTGTTTGTTACAGAATATTAGACAAAACCAAAGCCATGCCTTATTAAAAGAGTATCAACAGGAATTAATCTTACCTAGCATCTGTTCTTGCAAAACTTTGAGTTCAATATAATATTCCGTGACTTATCCCTTCCCAGTGTACACTTTGAACCAGTTCAGCTTACTCATAACAATTTTCTTTGCTTGTTCTTTATATTAGTCATAGAGACTCAGTATGGCTTCTAAAGAAAAATGCATATTGCCTTTTTACAATAACATACAATCTGCGGTAATACACTTGAACAAAACCAAGCTAAAAGCCTTATATTCCAACCCTATATCAGCTGGAAATAAACCTCAGGTTGGAGACCCAAATGAGAGCTTTGGAAACAATCTAATCCAGGTTGCTTTTCAAGTGTTCTATTCTGATTTGACAGAAGCAGCATTAGAAAAAAGGGCCTTTGTTATTTCAATCTATTATGGAAAAACATAAATAGCTGCAGCCCACATTTTTTTTGTTTTTCACACATTCAGATGAAATTTGTAGGTAGGGTAGATTTTTATGAACAGAGGAAAAGAGTGCAATTTCATAGAAATGAATGCAATGTGACCCACAGAGAAAATTGTGATAGTTCTGTGCAAAAGAAGTAAAATTAGGCTATTTATTGAAATAAATCTTGGGAAAGATCAATATCATAATTGGTGTAGTAGTGCAAGCAAGTGGCTGGGCTCATAGCATTGCATTAAACTGTAATACGGTTTGGCTTAAGTTTAGTATCTTGAATGAATTCAGACACTGTGATTTGTAAAACATGGTATATGGCTTGGTAAGTTTTGTCAGTTCAGCCAGTCATGGTTTATTTAAGAAGCTATGATTAAACAAACCATTGCTTAGCACAATATATAAAGCAGGCTAGTGAGAACTACTGCCAACCTTGAAACACTTAATTATTCTTGTGACATCTAAAATCATGCATTAATTATGGGACATACAGTATGTTCATGACTTAAGCAGGACTGCCACTCCCATCTCCCTCATCTGCCTCCTAAGCTCCCTGGATTATCTCTGACCATCTATTCAGGATAGCCAAGCTATGGGATCCCCTTGAAGGGGAAATATAAAAGATGTCATCTTGATTCAGTTCAACTTTAGCTGAACATGATGGCCTGTCTGAGTTTTGTTGTGTCCCTCCATTCTAAGTGTGAGATCTCAGAGTTGCATGTCATCCTCAAAAGCATTGGAAGCAGCCTCAGAGCACCTCCAAATGTTGCCACAGATTTAAAGGGCATCAAAAGAATTAGTAGCTTTTTTAAAAAAAAAATGTACAAGAAGGGAAGAAAAAGTTCACTGTTGCTGCATTTCTTTCTAAGTTGGGACCAAATGCTCCTGGGGATTAAGACTTCCTGCGGCTATATTTACCCAATGGAGTAAGACTCAAAGCCCCCTTACTCCTAGGAATGATAGCTTTGTAAAAGTTAGAACTGAGATCTCTCAGCAGAGATAAAAGACTGTGGCATTGCAAGTAGAATCTGTCATGAAGACACAAGACAGCAATGCTTTGGTTTAGTAAAGTAGCAATTTGAATTAATATTGAGCGAAAGGGGATCTCTGTTCAGATGGCTTTATTCTGTTCACTTCACTCCTTTCCTTCCAGTGTGATGCCCTGTGATAAGAGGCAATGTAGCCTTTTTTCTTTTCAGGTGGTTCCCTTGGTAAGCTCCCTTGGCCCAAGGTTCACAGCTGGCTCTATGCCTGCGTCCTCAAGGCCAACATGTGTAAACAGATCAGATGGCGTTTGTACAATTCCAACATTTTTTCTTCTCCCTCCACCTTATTTTTTATTAGCTGCCTGGTGCTTGCCATGAATATGTAATATGTGTGTAATATGGGAGTTACACACTCCCATATTAATGCATTGCAATGCATATGACTATCCATCTAAATGTGGTCTTCCTACACAGGGGGAAAACAGGCTCACGCAGCACTCTATAAAACGAGGAAGAAAATACCAAACATTAAGTATTAGGTTGGATCCCTCTGTCTCTTTATCCAATTTCATCAGATGTCTACAGCTTTCCTTAAACTGGGGCCCTCAAGGTATAGAGACTTCAATTCCCAGAATTCTCAGTAACAGCCACAGAGGAGCCACTACGTTTTTTCCTCTGTTCCAGCTAAAATAGACTCTGCCATGAAGATGCAGCAGCTTCCATAAAGACATGTACATCATAGTCATGGGACACACTTGTAATGAATGCCCAAAACCTGTCTCCCAGTTTTCAGTACCTTTGAACCCCCCTGTGAAATTTATGTGACCATTTTGGCTAGAGTGGAGACTCTCCATGCTGGATGGTGGAGGATGATGGAATACACTAGACAAAACACAGCAAAGAGTCCATGGAGATACTATATGATTCTACCTTCGGGCTGCATCATATGGAAGGCATCAGTCAGGAACAGTGAACTGTTAATTGTTTCGTTTACCTTCAAATGTGGGAAAGGAATGCCATCTGGTTCTTTTGCACAAGACATCAGGACACGTCAGAATTGTTCCTAGTGAAGATTAGTGCTTTCTTCTGCTATCCTCGAAGACAGTCACTCAGCCCTAGCTCCTTGGACAGAGGCAACTATAATTGACCAATCTAAAGGCAGAATGATGAGAAATAAGGATGAATGAAGAATTACAAAAGAAAAAGGAGCTTTCTGTTCTGGGCATTAATATTAAATGTTCGTGGCTTTATTGCTACATTGAGAAACAAAAACTGGAGAATAAGTAACTCAAGGAAGAAGATAGACAAAGGAAATTGAGCCCACTTTGGAAAGATACAAAAGCAGCTAGACTATAGGGATCAAGAAAATAAATGACTACACACATTCCTAAAATACTGAACAGCAAGTGACCTCATGCTGGCCATCCATAAAAGCTATACCTGTAATTAACCATTGTAAAATAAACCCATTCAGCCACTGTAGGAGAAAGAATAATTATGTGTAAGATTAAAGTTTGCAACAATAGTTTTGACATTGGCAAATATTTGCAGGAGATACCTTTGGGAAGAAAGAATTGGGGTCAGAATAATTTTTGTCAAAAAAATTGCATAGGGAGAAAACAATTAGAAATTTCCCCACAATTTGATTGATTGCTTCTCCCCACCCTCCTGATTCTGTTGCTCTTAAGAAAATAATGGCCATGTGTAAACAGATGGTTTGAAGTGCTAGTTTTAATGTAAGGCACAATTTAACTTATTCAGAACCAAATTAAATATGCAGGCATAGTGGACTGATATTTTCTCAGTGGGCATTAATGATATTGTCGTTGAGCCCTTTGACTCAATCTTGACTCCTTGTGACTACATGGACAGGTCCATACACTTTTCTTAAAAACATTTTGGAAGTTCTTTGCCAGTATGTTCTTACTAGTGCAAAGAGAGAATGACTGGCCCAAAGTTACCTAGCTGATTTTTGTGCCTAAGGGAGGACTAGAACTCAGGTTTCCCAGAGGTTTCTCTGTTGTTTCTTTAACAGATTAACTAGTTGCTCCAAAGAAAAACAAAAGATATAGCTTCAGAAGTTGTCTCTATTAATGTGGTGCCTCAGTATCTTTTCCAGAAGAGGCAGAGCCAGGATGAAATGGGACTTCGTGGCAATGGGGAGATACTGCTCCTTTTTAAACCTTTCTTTTGTGATTCCTGGCAACTGAACCAGAAGTTAATCAGCTTGGCAGCTTGAAGCGGACACTAGTAGGAGACCACAGAAGGTTACCCTAAGTGATCAGAGAATTGATTAAAGAGTACAAGAACAGCTGAGAGATTAAATGTGGAGAAGCAGATCTGCTATCTTGGAAAAGTACCTCTTTCCTTCCATTCCTTCTCCGCTTATAAACACAGATTACAAAAATGCTCAGTATTGTTTCATTGAAAGGAAACCATGATTACTTCCAGAAGGAAAGCTAAAAAGCATTGCATATCATTCCGTTCCATATTAATTTTTTTCTGGTATCTCTATCATTAAGATTTTTTTTCTGGTTAGAAAAAGGGGTGGTAGATATATTGGGGATATATCAGGCTTGGCAATTGTACAATAAAAGTGCTTTATTTGGAAGCACTCCCACTACATGTGGGTTTATCCCTAGAATTTCTGAACACTGAGTGGTAGGCATGCAATTACCTGGGTGTTTCCCCAAATGAAAATGTAAATGCAAATGTAAATACCCTCCAGGGCCAATATCCACGAGAGATTTCCAAGGAGGAGGAGATGAAAGCTACTGTGATCATCACAAGCTTTATTAAAGGTAAATATTTACAGGAGTAAACACGAAATGCTCCCTGGGATGGATACCAGGTATGTATGCAATGTTCCACCATGGCATGTCTGTGCCAGGGGCGGGTTTGTAAAGCTTTTATACCAAACACACTGAGTATTCATTAACCCTGGGTGCAAAATAAGCTGTCAGTGAAGAATGCAAGAAACTAACTTATCAGCCTGAGAAATGCCCTCCCTGGGCACTCCTCAGTATCTCTGCACCTGGCATTACTCCCCATGTATTCCCAGGCCATGCTATCCATTTAATATTTTTTATACTAAAAGTTCATGCAGTGGTTAAACATGGTGTTAGCTTGGTTCAGAGTACAGAATCCACCCCTGGTATAAAAATCGAGGCATACTACACCTTACAGTCTCACCAATAATTCTCCTGCTTCCCTCACAGCTGGCTAGGTGGACTAAATAATGTGGTGCTTGCATAAAGAGGATTTCTATATGGCAATCCACTAGCTCTAGCTAGTGTTGTATATGTCTGCTTACTACACTATTGAATGCAAAAAGCATACTAATATATACACATACATAATAAAAGTGGACATGCAACAATGATACAAAGAAACACCAAAGCTATTTTTCCAACACACACTCCCCATCCAAAAAATATTTTATTAAGCTCCCCCAGCCACTTCCAGGTACATGATGGCATTGCTCTTGTAAGGCTGCTAGATCTGCTCAGCAAACTAACAAAAAAAGTGTAGAACTCCTTCCTCTTTGCACTAATAGTACCCATCATTCTCCAGCCAGTATAGCCACTATAATCCAGTGGGTCTAAAAGATATACAGTGCATTCGGAAAGTATTCAGACCCCCTTCACTTTTTTCAATTTTGTTATGTTGCAGCCTGATACTACAATTGTACAAATTCATTTTTTTTTATTAATCTACACTCAGTACCCCATAATGACAAAGTGAAAACAGAATTTTAGAAATGTCCGTAAATTTATTAAAAAGAAAAAACTGAAATATCACATATACTTAAGTATTCAGACCCTTTACTCAGTACTTTGCTGAAGCACCTTTGGCAGCAATTACAGCCTCGAGTCTTTTTCGGTATGATGCGACAAGCTTTGCACACCTGGACTGGGGGATTTTCTGCCATTCTTCTTTGCAAATCCTCTCAAGCTCAATCAGGTTGGATGGGGACCGTTGGGGGACAGCCATTTCCAGGTCTCTCCAGAGATGTTCAATAGGGTTCAAGTCAGGGCTCTGGCTGGGCCACTCTAAGACGTTCACAGACTTGTCCCTAAGCCATTCCTGTGTTGTCTTGGCTGTGTGCTTAGGATCGTTGTCATGTTGGAAGATGGACCTTCGGCCCAGTCTGAGGTCCTGAGCGCTGTGGAACAGGTTTTCACTGAGGATATCTCTGTACTTTGCTCCATTCAGCTTTCCCTCAACCCTGACCAATCTCCCAGTCCCTGCTGCTGAAAAACACCCCCACAGCATGATGCTGCCACCACCATGCTTCACTGTTGGGATGGTATTGGGCAGGTGATGAGCAGTGCCTGGTTTCCTCTAGACATAATGTTTAGAATTGAGGCCAAACAGTTCAATCTTTGTTTCATCAGACCAGAGAATCTTGTCCCTCACAGTCTGAGAGTCCTTCAGGTGCTTTTTTGCAAACTCCAAGCAGGCTTTCATGTGCTTTGCACTGAGGAGAGGCTTCCGTCTAGCCACTCTGCCATAAAGCCCAGATAGTGGAAGGCTGCAGTGATGGTTGTCCTTCTGGAACTTTGTCCCATCTCCACACAGGATCTCTGGAGCTCAGTCAGAGTGACCATCAGGTTCTTGGCCACCTCTCTTACTGAGGCTGTTCTCCTCCAGTTGCTCAGTTTGTCTGGGCAACCAGCTCTTGGAAGAGTCCTGGTTGTGCCAAACTTCTTCCATTTGAGAATTACAGAGGCCACTGTGCTCTTGGGAACCTTCACTGCAGCAGAAATTTTTTTGTAGCCTTCCCCAGATCTGTGCCTTGCAATAATCCTGTCTCTGAGCTCTGCAGGCAGTTCCTTTGACCTCATAGCTTTTGCTCTGGTACAGTATGCATTGTCAGCTGTGAGGCCTTCTATAGAGAGGTGTGTGCCTTTCCAAACCATGTCCAATCAATTTAATTTACCACAGGCGGACTCCAGTCAAGGTGTAGAAACAGCTCAGCAACGATCAAGAGAAATGGGAGGCACCTGAGCTAAATTTCAGGTGTTGTTGCAAAGGGTCTGAATACTTATGCCAATGTGATATTTCAGTTTTTCCTTTTTCATACATTTGCAAACATTTCTAAAATTCTGTTTTCACTTTGTCATTATGGGGTACTGAGTGTAGATTAATGAGGGGAAAAAAAATGAATTTGAACGATTGTAGTATCAGGCTGTAACATAACAACACTGAAAAAAGTGAAGGGGGTCTGAATACTTTCCGAAAGCACTGTAACGTTGGAGAAGGCCGAAATGCAGAAATTCAGGTAGGATATAATTGTATTTTATATGAGCAGGGCAATTATTCATACCCTGACTATTCAAATGGTTGGAGGAACAATATTGGGAAGATGCTACCAGTCCACAGATTTCCTTTATTTAGATGCCAGACCACTCTAGTGATATTCCATCACAGTGTTCGGATAACAAATGAGTGGATCAAAGGTTAAGGAAAATCAATATTTCATTATAACATCATCAGAGTTTGTAGCATTATAATAAGTTACATTCTTGTCAAATCTATTCACAATCCATTTTTTCTTTGAATGGCTAAAGGGAGAGTATGCAGCCTTGTTTTATGCCTTTGCTGACCTATAGCCAGTCTTCCATCCAAACTGTAGCTTCTGTCTTGTCTGTAAGTTGTGCATGAGGACCATGAGAAATTCTGGGATTCCTATTTTCCTAAGAACATTGCACAACTTGACATGGTCAACACAATCAAGGACCTTTGTATAATCAATGAATATCAATTTTTGATATTCTTTGGCTTTCTCAATTATCCACATGTATCTACAACAATGTCTCATGTTCCTTGGTCTTTTCTAAAGCTAGCTTGAACATCCAGCATCCCTCTTTCCATGTAGGGATCTAATCTGCCTTGGATGATCCTAAGCATTAGTTCAAGAGCATGTGAAATTAAGGTTATTGTACAATAGTTGACATATTCCTTTAAATCTTATTTCTTTGGCATTGGTCTATAAATTGACCTCTTCCAATCTATGGGCCACTGTGTTGTTCTCCAGATTTGCTACCATAGCTTGGCTAGACTCTGCTTGGAGTTTATAGTCTTGGCTTATATTCCCAGGAAGACCCATCACCACCACCATGATGAAGCAGCATAGCAGGACTTGTCAGGGGGGAAATATGTACTACTAGTTCATTTAATAAGGTTTTATTTTTTGAAAAAAATTAAAACATTAAGTTAAACAGTTTCATATTTGTTTGCATACTTGAACTGTCCATTAAATGGTTATATTGTTCATGCAAAGAGACAAACAACACTGCTTAATTACAGAAGATGTAGGGCAATCATCTCTTGGATATAGTGATCCATGATGCTAGTCTATACAGTCTACAGGTGAAACTTGAAAAATTAGAATATTGTGCAAATGTTCATTTATGTCAGTATGGCAACTCAAAAGGTGAAACCAATATATGAGATAGACGCATTACATGCAAAGCGAGATATGTCAAGCCTTACTTTGGTATAATTGTGATGATTATGGCGTACAGCTTATGAAAACCCCAAATTCACAATCTCAGAAAATTAGAATATTACATGACATCAATAACACAAGGATTGGAAATAGAACAATATCGGACCTCTGCAAAGTATAAGCATGCATATGTACTCAGTACTTGGTTTGGGCCCCTTTTGCAGCAATGACTGCCACAATGCGGCGTAGCATGGATGCTATCAGCCTGTGGCACTGCTGAGGTGTTATGGAAGACCAGGATGCTTCAGCTCCGCTGCATTGTTCGGTCTCATGTCCCTCATCTTTCTCTTGGCAATGCCCCATAGATTCTTATGGGGTTCAGGTCAGGCGAGTTTGCTGGCCAATCAAGCACAGTAATCCCATGGTCATTGAACCAGCTTTTGGTACTTTTGGCAGTGTGGGCAGGTGCCAAGTCCTGCTGGAAAATGAAGTCAGCATCCCCATAAAGCTTGTCTGCGGAAGGAAGCATGAAGTGCTCCAAAATCTCCTGGTAGATGGCTGCGTTGACCCTGGACTTAATGAAGCACAGTGGACCAACACCAGCAGATGACATGGCTCCCCAAATCAACACAGACTGTGGAAACTTCACACTGGACTTCAAGCATCGTGCATTGTGTGCCTCTCCATTCTTCCTCCAGACTCTGGGTCCTTGGTTCCCAAATGAGATGCAAAAGTTGCTCTCATCAGAAAAGAGGACTTTGGACCACTGGGCAACAGACCAGTTCTTTTTTTCTGTAGCCCAGGTAAGACGCTTCTGACGTTGCTTGTTGTTCAGGAGTGGCTTGACAAGAGGAATATGACATTTGAAGCCCATGTCCAGGATCCGTCTGTGTGTGGTGGCTCTTGATGCACTAACTCCAGCCTCAGTCCACTCCTTGTGAAAGTCCCCAACACTTTTGAATGGCCTTTTCCTGACAATCCTCTCCAGGCTGCGGTCATCCCTGCTGCTTGTGCACCTTTTTCTACCACACTTTTCCCTTCCACATAACCTTCTATTGATGTGCTTTGATACAGCACTTTGGGAACATCCAACTTCTTTTGCAATTACCTTTTGGGGCTTTCCCTCCTTATGGAGGGTGTCAATGATGGTTTTCTGCACAACTGTCAGGTCAGCAGTCTTTCCCCTGCTTGTGATTCCTACTGAACCAGCCTGAGAGACCATTGAAAGGCTCAGGAACCCTTTGCAGGTGTTATGGATTCATTAGCTGATTAGAGTGGGTCACTTTGAGCCTAGAATATTGAACCTTTTCACACTATTCTAATTTTCTGAGATTGTGAATTTGGGGTTTTCATAAGCTGTACGCCATAATCATCACAATTATACCAAAGTAAGGCTTGACATATCTGGCTTTGCATGTAATGCGTCTATCTCATATATTGGTTTCACCTTTTGAGTTGCCATACTGACATAAATGAACATTTGCACGATATTCTAATTTTTCGAGTTTCACCTGTATATAATATAGACTAGATCACAAATGCTAAAAATAATAAAAAAGGAACTGTTCATTTCCTGAACAATTTCTAAAATCATTTTTTTTATCATACCTCGCAAGCTGACAGCAGGTTTGGACTTTTCAACAGACAGTAGCAAAGGAATATGATTCTACATAAGAAACTGTCCCTCTCTTATTTTTTCCAGCTGTATAGGAATTTAGCATTTTATAAGATCTAGTTAGTGACAAATGCGAAGAATTAAACAGTTCCAGATAAAACAAAATATTTCAAATCCATAGCAATGTTTAAACTAATCAGGTTGCTTTTGAGCAACCTCATTTTCTTAAAGCCATTACAAAGGCATAATTTATCTAAAATGTCATCAGAGCTTGATTCAGTAACTAGAGGTAAAGACATAAAGCATTGCTGAACTTTGCACTTATGATTTGTAATGGAAATAATTTGACATGGGTCAGTATTTATCTCAGAGAGATAACTGTTGCCCTCTTATTGGCTGCTGTTATGCTTTATTAACTCCATTTCCTCTGATACCTGTACCTGGTCCTGCCATTATGCAGACTGAGTCAAGTGACTGCCTCAAGCAACAGATACTGAAGGACAAAGAACAGTGGTGACATATTGAAGAGCAAATGACCTGCTCCAGTAATTTAACCTGCTATCTTCAGATGCAATTAAAAAGACTGTCCTTTGCAAGTCATAATTCTATACCTCTGACAAAAAGCCTCCTCAGAAAATCTTAGCATAGGACAGGTTAATAAGGGAAGAGACACTCCTTTAAATAAACTTGGGGCCTGAAAACAATTAGGTAGCCAACTGAAGTGTTTAATATGCATTACCCTCCCTGAAACAATCAGAAATCTGATGGGTATATTTGCCTCCAATTGACCCATCACACAGTACCAGCAGTCATTTAGCCAATGATCTCATTTGCTATAAAGAAGTTTTCTAAGATTTTAAATTAAGAATACCATGAAATTCATGCCTGTTATGATTATGGCTTGAGGCAGGAAATAAAACTTTGATCTGACAGAGGAACTAATTAACTCGATATTATGGAATGAGACTCATACCTCAAAATTCAGCCTAAGCAAACAACTTCCCCTCAGTCTGAAATTCTATGCTCCCCTATCCAGTAGCCAATACAGGGGAATAATAATGAAGTAGAGAATGAAGTTAAATTTGGGCTCATTGAGGTATGAAATGGATGACAGTAAGATAATGGTTTCCTCACCTGGCACCTTCTAGATAACTGGGGACTAAAATATTCAGAATTCCTAGTATAATTACAACTGATCTGGATGACACCAGATTGGGGAAGGCTGGCTACTATTAATGAGATATTGTAACTGTTTTGTTCTTTGAAAATTGATCAGTCATATTCTTCTACTGTTTCCATTCTGGGATTCATAGAATGGGTGGACAAAATAGTTTGGAACAGGGAAAGTAAAGTTCTTTTTAAATTTCAATTTATATGACTGCCCATCTCAAATTCATGACTAACAACAGTTAAAAACTATACAAAAAGACAGAACAACATAAAAACAGCATAGATACAATCAGCCGCCAGGATAAAAGAACCACCACCAACACATTAACACAACCAATGCACGGGCTCTGTCACACATCCGGATCTCCAAGCCCAGTGACAAAACCACAACTTTAAGGACTTATGAAAAGCCAGCAGGGTTGGGGCCAGTCTAATCTTCGGAGAGATGATGTTCTAAATGCTGGGCACCATGATAAGAATGCTTCCTTTTTGAGGGACTGCCTCTCCCTGATTATGGCTTCGTGTCCCATTAGATCTGGCAGGTAAGGTTGCAACACTGAGCTGAATGAAGTATGTGCTGCTGTGGGAGGGAGTTACCTTACCTCCCGGTGTCCCATCTTGCTGGGAAGTGAGCATGAGGACACTAAAGGGTCTGGATCCAAAACTGCCATGCCAAGGGATATGTTATCAATGTGGAAGGGTCTCTTCCTGGGCCCTGCCAGATGACATTCCCTAATAGACAGGATCTGGAGCATGTCTCTCCTGCCAGATCTAATGGGACAGGTAGACATAATCAGGGAGAGGCGGTCCCTCAAAAAACCCGGCCCCATGCCGTCATGGCCTTTGTCTACAATGTATTTGTTAATGGGGTGGGTGGAGGGAAGATAACCACATTGCCTTTGATTTGAATCCAAAGTTAGTGGCAAGTAAGTATAGACCGCAAACTGGCAACCACCTTGGAAAAGAGCCGGAGCTGAAGACTATTAAGTCTTCTCTAGATAAATTGAGTTTTCTTTTGACCACTAGGTGGCAAACACACAAACATATTTTATGCTAAACTGTTACATACCTAAAGTCTAAGGACACTTCCTGATGGGTTGCAGTGGCCATATCAAATCAAATTGAGCCTTTGGTGATCAACTGATGCCAACACTAGGCACTTACCAGTGCCTGAGACTCTAGTGTCTTCTGTTGCGAGGTTCTGGCAAATGGGAATTCCCATTTTCACACAGGAAGTCTCACTTTAGGACTGGGAACAGTTTGCAACACTGAGCTGAATGAAGTATGTGCTGCCGTGGGAGGGAGTTACCTTACCTCCCGGAGTCCCATCTTGCTGGGAAGTGAGCATGAGGACACTAAAGGGTCTGGATCCAAAACTGCCATGCCAAGGGATGTGTTATCAATGTGAAAACATAAGAGACTTGCACTTTGATTTGTCTTTTGGAGGGGTTGAGATGCGGCACACCTTATCTGCCAGCAGACGTGCCTGGATTAGTATAGAGGTATCTCAGCCAAAATGCTGGTTAGGAAGAGCAAGTTCTCACTGGCTGTGGTTCTCTGCAACTGAGAAGAAATAAATACATCAGTTGCTGTAGCATCCTAAGTGAACTTAAATAGTCAGACTAAGATGCTTAATACTGCTTCATTTAAATCAGTGTTTCTCAACTTTGGCACCTTTAAGATGTGTGGACTTCAGTGCTGGCTGGAGAATCCTGGGAGTTGAAGTCCACACATCTTAAAGGTGCCAAGGTTGAGGAACACTGATTTAAATAATGCAAGCAGAAGACTTGGGAGATGCAAAAAGCATATTGTCTGGAACTTTTCCACACTTCTAACACTTCATGGTGCAGAAGAGACAGAAAGTCATATTCATACTTAGATGGAAAATCAAATATGTGTGTGTGTGTGTGTATATATATATATATATATATATATATATATATATATATGATAAACTTTACATAGCAATGTTTTCTTTACAAAAGTATTTCACTGATTTTATGGGGGAAGTTGCAAGTAGGATGTGTTACTATTATTATCTAAAGCTTAGCTTCTTGAAAGGCCATTGTACTTTGCTTTCAATATGAACATGTAGTTAATTTCCACAGGATAATTATGAGTAATACTGTACTTAAGAATTGCTTTGATGCATTCTACAGAGTGGTCAACTATGTCGTCATTTGACTATGAATCACACTCTTCATTTATATGATTTAATATGCAATGGCTCACACCTGCTTTATATACTCCAGAGATCTATTTTAGAAATACTTCCAACAGGAACAGAAAAATAGCTTTTATCACAGCTATATATATGAAAATAATAAGGCATCCTGTGATTCTTATTTGCATGCAATAAATATAGAAAAAAGAACATTGATTTGTCCAAGATGATTCCAAATTTTATCATTCTTATGTATTTCTGCAACAAAATTGACTCAATTTCTACCACAGTATAATGCGAAATCTGAGGGAATGTTTATTAAACCAATATGGCACAACATGTAAATATCTAAAAAAGTTTGTAATTTTCCTGAAAATAATATCAGTTTATCATGTTCAATTCACTCTGCAGCATATTAGACAAGATCTACAGTAGCCTAAATTTTAGGTTTCTTGAAAAAGATAATAGAGTATGCTGTGTGATTGAATGACAGAATGTTTTGGCTAACATCCAATCAGATATGTAGTTTGAGCAACCTGAGAGTTAAGAATGAGATCAAAATAAGATTAATTATAAGCATTAGTTGTGCTTAAGCCTATTGAATCAATGTGACAACATTAAATTGCCATTGATTTCAATACAAATGGTGACTTCATATGGATTCAAATATATACATATCTGTGTGTATGCATGTACAAAAACAGAGAGACTGGGTTCACATATCACAGTATACCATAATGTGATTTGTTACATTTTGGATTAGCATGCTGTCCATACCTTGTCCCTATGATTTGGTACAGTGTTGGGCAAACCAAATAAATTGATGCTTATTCATTAAACCCAGTTACATATTTCTTCAGTTTACACCTAATTATACAACTGTTAGTATCTTTTCTCCCAATTTTGTACATGTATATAATTTTGCAGAATAGTCCTTAAGCAATCAAATGAATTTGTTCTAAGTAAGCCAAATGTGGTTTAGCATCTTATATGGCTTCCTATGATGGAGAAAAATGCTTGAGTTCACATAGCTCCTTTACCAAATAAAACATCTTTTCTTAACTGGGATCACCATGTGCAAAAAAAGTCTATAGGAACAGATTCATAGTATAGTCTGAATAGAACTAAAATAGAAGAGGAGATAAAACTATAAGCTATATGTTGATATTATAATGAAGAACATCACTGAAATATTTTACAATATATCTACAGTATGCAATTTCTATCCTTTTACAGCAATTCCAAGTAGAGTCTGTGAATGTCACAGAATTCCTGAGCCTTGCAAATTTAGAACCTTTCCGATCAAAGAGGTACAGGATGTTGAGTAATTTTGTCTTATCTGAAGCTACCTTGCCCTTACTATTGTCTAATCAGCTTTTTATTAGACTCTGCTTTATCCTCTTCTCAAGACTTAAGTCTTCTCTTTTTGAAGTTGCACTTTCCAGAATGTTTTCTTGCTTATTTATTGAAAATTCACCACCTCATCTATCAGACAATGCAAACATCAAAGGCTAAGCCAACATCACTACTCTTGCTTCAATCTATGTTGATTAACTTTAATCAGGAAAGAGAGAGTGAGTGTGTGTGTGTGTGTGTGTGTGTGAGAAAGAGAGAGGCTTAATGTGAAGAAGAACTTGGTGAAGAATCTTAACAGAAACATGAAAGATGGTAAAGGGAATTCCAGTAAACTTCCTATATAAGATCTGTGCCATGAAGAATCATACTTTGAATAAAAAGCATTAAACTAGGTTTGCAACAGAAAGGAGAATTTTGCTCTATCCAGCTATTTCTTGCGATTGATTTCCAGATGTTCTAGTCTCAGGACCCCCAGAGGACCATCAAGCAGGATTGATACAAGTCACTACTGCATTTCTTTCTTTGTAAAAATAATCCCCTGCTCCAGATGATCATTCTTTTCTACTTTTAAACTACTTTCTCTTCTTCTACAATATCTGGGTGCCCATTTTCTAGGAAATACATTAAGAACAAAGTTATCATAGCAAGCTTCATTTTATTTCCGTAGTCATGAAGGTGCTATGATTTTGGCAAGTTGAAAACGCAAACTGCACGTGCTCAAAGATCCTTCCTCCCTTCTACAATAGTTGTTTTTGTTGTAGTAAAACGTCAGAAAGGAACAAATATTAGATTATTGCATTTGTATCCTACCTTTCCTCCAAAGAGCTCAAGGAAAAGTGAATGATTCTCTTTTTCCTTTTTTTTTTAACTCAAAAAAAAAAAAAGCTGCAAGGTATATTAGGCTTTAGGCTGCCAGCAAGCTTCAAGACCGAGTAGGGATTTGAATCTGAGGTTCTCCAAGAGCAGTTCATAATACAGGAGGTTCCCAGGAAGTCCCTTAAGTTCAGAATACAGCCCCTAGACTAATTCTGAATAACGGTAAGTACTATGAGAAGCGAAGTGGTTTAAGAAGGGAAGATGCCATACCTCACTGGTAGAATATATGCTTTTTATATGCAGTAGATCTTAAATTTAATCTCTAGCACAGTGTTTCTCAACCTTGGCAACTTTCCGATGTGTGGACTTCAACTCCCAGAATTCCCCAGCCAGCAAGGTAATAGATAATATAAGGGATTTGAGATCTTGTCATAAAACTCAGAGTACCAAACACTAAGTTAGACTGACTAGTAATCTAACTCCCTAGAAGACATTTAAGCATTTTATTTATTTATTTATTTATTTATTTATTTATTTATTTATAAGACTTATTTGGCTACCTATCTTGTAAAGGACATCTCTGGGCAGCTCACAACAACCATAACACCAAAAACAAGAAAGAACAACAAAACCCTGACCTCCAATCTCCAATCTCCAGTCCATCAGTCCGTACAATCCTTAGGCTCCAACCTTACCCCTTTCCCAGCACCTAGGGGAAAAGCCAGCCCTTTATGGTTTTCTAGAAGGCTAAAAGTGTGGTGGCCTGCTGGATCCCAGGAGGAAGGGTGCACCACTGGGCATGGGTTACTACAGAAAAGGCACACTTCCTAGGTCCCACTAGATGGGACAGGGGACTTAAGGGACAGGGACTTGAACATGCCCATCCTATCTGTCTAGGCTGATACCCTCAGGGAGAGGTGGTCTTGGAAATACCCTGGCGCCATGCCGTGTAGGGCTTTAAAGATAATAACCAGCACCTTGAATTGTACCTGGAAAGAAATTGGGAGTGGTGTAACATGGGCAAACCAAGGGGTGCCCAGCGCTGTGCAGGCTGCTGTGTTTTGGACCAGTTGTAACTTCTGGGTGATGTTCAAGGGCAGCCACATGTAGAGTACATTGCAATAATCCAACCAGGAAGTGACCAAGGCATGAGTGACTGTGAGCAAGGCCTCCTGGTCTAGGAATGGGCACAATTGGCACACCAGACATATTTGTTCAAAGTCCCCCCTAGCCATGGGTGCCACCTTGTCCCTGACAAAGAGTCATGAGTCCAGGAAGTCCAAATTGCTCATCAGCTTTGTCTGGGGAAGTGCTACCCCACTGAGAGTCAAAGGCAACACCTCACCAGACCCAGGGGGGCCCAAAGCCTACACTGTCTTGCTAAGGTTGAGGTGGAGCTCCCTATCCAGACCCTCACAGTCTCCAGGCACTGAACCAACACTGAAAATATATGTCCAAGGTTCATGATAAATCAACATTATTTCCCCCTGTATTGGAGATGTTGGACCGAGACCATACAGTGACTCTATGATTCATATGTCAGTCTTGTAGCCAGTAGTGTCCTCATCAGGCCCATATTATATTCTTATCCTCCCTTGCGTGCAGCTATTTTTCCTTACCATTTAAAGTCAAGGAAGCTTTTAAAGACCTAAATCAGTGTCTGATATTGCTAATGTATTGGATGTGCTGAAGCAAATTGAAACTTAACACAAGAATGACAAAGACAGAGAAGAGAATCAACTTGTGCTGGATTGCTTTACATGACGTCTGAAGATGCAGGCTCACCATTTGGCTGTACTGCTAGACTCAGTCATGAATTTGGATGACCAGGTTTGGGCAGTGGCCAGCAGTGCACTGACAGAATTAAAAGTGTGCCCACCACACCTGTTCCAAAGATGCCATACTGTAACACATTCCTTAGTACTACCACAACACACTTTAAATGATGCTCTCTTTGAAAACTGTATGGAAACTTCCAAGATTTAATGGCCAGCAGTTGACCAGGGCAGGCTATAGGAAGCGTGCAAATCCCGGGATATAAATCCCATACATAAGTAGATACTCACCTGCCCAAGGTTTGGGAGAATACATACAAGGGGTTGAAGGCATTACGCAGCATTCCATAACTAGTTCTGAGATTAGGAAAACATAATGTATGCGTAACAATAACTTTTCACATAAAAACTCTACTGTGAGTTTATCACTTCAATTTTTTTTTTAAAGGACATTCCCAACCTACATGAGTGATGACTAGGGAGAGAGTCTTGTCTGCCCAATTTATGGAATGGGTTTCCCAAGGGCATTAGCCAGCTCCTCACAGCTGTCTTTTCAGCACCAGGCAAAGACATTTAAAAGAAACCAATTCTTAAGTGTTTAATCTAGAGATGGATTTTTTTCCCAAAAAAAGAGTCCTGCCTTTTATCTTTCTTTATTGCTGCTTTACTATTGTTTTACTGTTCTTGTTTGCAATGCATGTTGTAATCTGCTCTGGGAATGTTTTCACATTGACAGGCAGGATATAAATTGATTGACTGATAAAATAAACAATCTCTTGTCTGTTCAGCTGAACTTTCCCAGAGTGGTGTCTATACTTAAGCTGTTCTCCTTAATATAGTCCTTATAACCCCTCAAGATGTCCTGCGTCTGGAGCAGCTCGTCCAGGGAGATGTGTGCCCTGAACTGAACTGGCCTCTTTCAAAACTTAAAGATTGGAGAAAATCAGGCAAAGATTTACAAGAAGAAAAGATGTTCTGTAAATGGAATATTATATCTAAAAAAACCCATGACTATACCGAAATGTAACAGGGCTACAGATTATATCTAAGGGTTCAGGGCCAAATTTCATGTGATGTTCCAGTTGTGTCTTGGCCTCTGATGCGTTTTCTTTGATAGTTGTATTAAATGGACCTGAAAACCAAAAGGAAAGACTCTTATGAAGAGGAGAGGTTAATCATCATTCTTTTGTGCTCTTTTCCTCCAAGACTTTTCAGCTGAAATGGCAGAGTTCTTCTTTTCTCCTGTTAGATAGCAGAAGGAAGAACTGACTGGCTAATGCTGTTCTTGGTGTTCCAGTGCTGGTAGCAGAGAAAATAACTGTAGTTTGACTTCAAATTGTTTTTGAGGAATTGGGAAGTGGAAACTACAGTGGATGGAAGTGACCTGGAGGGGTTTCTAGACGAATCTGCCAACCTCCCAAAATTGTTCAGCCATTAAACTCCCCGAATTTTCAAGGAAAAAAGTTGGAAGTGCTGGGGTTCCAAATGGACAATAATTCTGCAGTGCAGAATTAGTATTGTATATGAACCGGCAAGCATAATTTGCAAAGACAGAAAGTTTTGAGAAGTACGGCCAATGGTGTTAATGTAAATCAGATTTTGGTCCCTTTCCTTTCTTCCCCCATCTCCTGTCTTCGATTTCTTTCGCTTACTACAGTGTTGTCCAAACTTGGCCACTTTAAGATGAGTGGACTTCAACTCCCAGAATTCCCCAGCCAGCCATGCTGGCTGGGGAATTCTGGGAGTTGAAGTCCACTCATCTTAAAGTGGCCAAGTTTGGACAACACTGGCTTACTACTTCTTAGCTTTTTCCTGCTCATTGAATAACATTGTTTACCCCCTAAGAGAATAGTGTGTATTGGCTGGTGAGTGTGTGCATGTATGAGTATGTGTGTGTGCTACTGATGGAGGGGAAAACAAATTGAATCAAGGTACAACACCGTGAAAGGATTTGTGATGTAAATTGTCTCTTGGAGGCTCCTACGTGCCCCCCCAAGGAAACTGTATGGTCCAACAGCTGGAAAGGGAAGCATGCTTCCGAAAATGTCCCCTGGCACCAGCCCCCATGGATTTTTTTATGGATTTTCTTTTTACCAGAGAGAAGTCATGATAATGGATCAAGCTGGTCTTGGGGAAAAAAGCATATTCTCATGATAGGAACACAGGATGCTTTCTTCCCTGGAAGCTGTTGCTTTACCTTTGGGGTTTTCTTTCCGACATGAAAGCATCCCCAGGACAACATTACATATTAATGCATGAGATTTCTAAGTCCTTAAATTTAATGTCACTGACTCACTGCCTTCTTTCATCTTTTTTTCTTTTCTTTTAAGAGCGTGACTGAGATCAAACTTGGACGCACTATATTAAATTGCTTAAGTAATGTACACACATTTGTCACTCAAATAATACTACTGGGCTTATGAATGTCACCTCCAAACAAGAACTATTATTTTCACAGGCAGAGCCAAAATAAGCTCCCCAGACACAATATTTTTAATTCGTTATAAATCCCTTAAGCTGCTCTGTATGTGTGCCAATCTTTCATACATCTACAAAAGCAGCAGGGTTTTTATTGTGCTGCCACAACCACCATCTTGACTTTTTTGACCTCTCTTGACACGGCTGGATTTATCTCACTGTGTGAACTCGGTCTCTCCCTCACTGTATCTAAAACAGGAGGACTTGAATAGCGAACAAAATTTGTTCCATCTTAAGGCTTTTGTAAAATAGTGATTTTTTTTTTTAATTGTAGAAAATAGTGATATTTGGAAGCAGAAAAAGGGTTTGAAAAGTGTAGCCAATCCCTGCACCTTCTTGGAATTCAGATTTGAAATCATCAGCTATAAAATGATCACAACCCCACTATAAGGGCTTTGGGAGTGACTGCATTAAGTGCTCTTGTGCACACAAATGAATTTTTAGCATCCTTTTGATTTCTGGACCTGTCATAATCTGACACACGTCCTCTTTAAATTCTAGTTTGGAATTTTTGTTTCATCTTAAGCAAACAACAAAAAACCACTGCAGAGTCCTAAGAGGGATTTCAAACCCATATTTGACAGCAAAAAGGATTATAAGCTTCAAGAGGTCATGGGATCCCTCTTTTAGAGCAGTCAGGCTGCAGAGACTCAGCCAACATTTCCAGCGACAGCATTGGCAATTACATGATTATGAACCAGAGCCGGCAGCAGAAATTTTTAAAAAAGCCCATCTTTCTTTCTCTCCGTCACATCTTAGACAATATAACTGGCAGGTTGGCACTGCCTGGCAATTCAAAAGAGCTCTGAGACTAAGCTTCTACGGCTGCCTGGTTGCGTGCTCTTTAATTGAGGTCAAGATGTGAGAGGGGAGTAAGGAAACAGGCTGTTTTAAAACCAAGAAATCCAGCAACTTAAAGAGGAAATGTTTCATGACACTATAGACCAGTGTTGTCCAAACTTGGCCACTTTAAGATGAGTGGACTGCAACTCCCAGAATTCCCTAGCCAGCATTCTTTTGCTTTGAAGCCAGCCTATGGTCCAGCTGAGAATTTCTTTTATAGGGATTTGAGTCTGACAGATTCTTTACATTTTATACAGCTTATGATTCTCAGAATGTTCTCCCACATACCTGGAGGACACCAGGTTGGCAAAAAAAGCCCTGCTATACATGCTGGCTGGGGAATTCTGGGAGTTGAAGTCCACTCATCTTAAAGTGGCCAAGTTTGGACAACACTGCTATAGACACAAGGCATGTCTCAACCGTGGCAGCTTGAAGATGTGTGGACTTCAACTCCCAGAATTCCCCAGCCAGCATGTATAGCAGGGCTTTTTTTTCCAACCTGGTGTCCTCCAGGTATGTGGGAGAACATTCTGAGAATCATAAGCTGTATAAAATGAAAAGAATCTGCCAGACTCAAATCCCTATAAAAGAAATTCTCAGCTGGACCATAGGCTGGCTTCAAAGCAAAAGAATTCTTTATTAAGAAGCAGTCTACGGTTCTAGGTTATTGCCAAAACTAAAAGCCTGCGTGTGCAAAATCACCTTTTCTTTCCCTTCACTTCTGCCCCCCTTTTTCCAGTCCATCCCCCTTCTTGCTGGTGATCTCAGCTCTTCCTGGGTCTCAGGCTGGTACAACCTTGGTTGTCTCTGGGAACCCGATAACAGTCCACCTGCGCTTAACGGTTCTCTGTCCCTCTCCGTCTTTTTCATAATGGCAGAAACGAAGCAAGCTGATTAACTATGTAATTGATTGCGAGGCTTCTGACATGGGCTTAGTGGCGAAGGTGTTGGCCTCGGACTGCAAAAACTCAGGGTTCAATGCAGTCATAGAAGTCATAGATTTTGGATTCTGGATGATTTTCAGCTTAGCTTCTTACATGGTATGAGATTCAGATGAAGGAGGCCCCTTGTAATTGACCTTGAACTCCTGCAGAAACAGTGTTGGACCATCACAGTCCCACTGTGTACAAGCTTTGAGCCCAAAGCACCCGTTAACCTACATGGTGAATGAAGTTACCATTTAGTTTGAAATTAGTAAAATAAATGAATGTAGTTTAAGCACAAACTACAGCTATATAGAGTTAAAGTCTAAACTAAAGCATAAAACCCAGTTTGGTGTAATGGCTAAGGTGCTGGCCTAGAAACTGGGTAACTTGTCCTCCCTTAGGCATGAAAGTCAACTGGGTGACTTTGGGCCAGTCACTTTCTCTCAGTCCAACCCACCTCACAGTGTAGCTGTGGGGAAAATAGGAGGCGGGAGCATTAGGTTTATTTATTTATTTATTTGACTTGTCCCCGCCCATCTCCCACAACGGGGGGACTCTGGGCGGCTTACAACAAACTAAAATTGAAAATACATAATTAAAAAGATAAAAAAGTTTAAAAGTTATAAAAACCAGAATTTACAAAGATAAAGATAAGGATAAAAAGGCTAAAAAATCCAAGAGGCTAATAGAGGCCACACCAGGCCGCTAAGGGGCCAGCCAACCCCATTTCTGATATCCTCCCTCCCCGCCCCAGGCCAGATGACAGAGCCAGGTCTTCAAATCCCTCCAAAAGGCCTGGAGTGAGGGGGCC
Source organism: Liasis olivaceus (assembly GCA_030867105.1). Lineage (NCBI taxonomy): Eukaryota > Metazoa > Chordata > Lepidosauria > Squamata > Pythonidae > Liasis > Liasis olivaceus. Next base: position 24,163,249 of record CM061351.1, on the reverse strand, counting down.
TGTCTCACCCCCAGGGGCAAGATGTTCCAAAGGGCGGGGGCTACAGCAGAGAAGGCCCGCCTTCTGGAGCCCGCTAGTCGAAGGTCTTTTACCGCGGGGATCCGGAGCATGCCCTCTCTGTGAGATCGGGTGGGACGGGTTGAAATCGTGGGGGCGAGGCGGTCCTTCAGGTAACCTGGCCCCATGCCATGTAGGGCTTTAAAGGTGATAACCAACACCTTGAACTGGACCTGGAAGCAAACTGGTACCCAATGCAGCTCACGGAGCAAAGGGCCCAAAAATTGCTCGCGCGGCCGCATTCTGGACCAGCTGAAGCTTCCGGATACTCTTCAAGGGTAGCCCCATGTAGAGCGCATTGCAGTAGTCTATCTGGGAGATAACAAGGGCATGAGTGACTGTTCGCAGGGCATCCCGATCCAGGAAAGGGCATAACTGGTGCACAACCCGAAGCTGTGCAAAAGCCCTCCTGGCCACAGCTGCCACCTGCTCTTTGAGTAGGAGCCGTGAGTCCAGGAGGACCCCCAAATTATGCACTGGGTCTGTCTGGGGCAGTGCTACCCCATCCAGGACCAACGATGACAACATCCCAGATACAGGGGGGCCATTAACCCACAGCCACTCCGTCTTGCCAGGGTTCAGCCAGAGCCTGTTGTTCCCCATCCAGACCCTCACAGCTTCCAGGCACCGCGAGAGGGCAGTCACGGCATCACTTACCTCACCAGGGATGGAGATATATAGTTGAGTATCATCAGCATACTGATGATACCTTATCCCATGATGGCAAATGATCTCGCCCAGCGGTTTCATATAGATGTTGAAAAGGAGTGGAGAGAGAACCAAACCTTGCGGCACCCCACAATGGAGGGGCCGAGGATGGGACCTCTCACTCCCTATCACCACCGACTGGGATCGGCCCCGGAGAAAGGAGGTGAACCAGCACAAAACTGTGCTGCCCACCCCCATATCCCTGAGCCGTCCCAATAGGATACCGTGGTTGACGGTATTGAACGCCGCTAAGAGATCAAGGAGAGCAAGGATGGTCGCACTTCCACCATCCCGCTCCCGCCAGAGATCATCCATAAGTGTGACCAATGCCGTTTCTGCTCCATAGCTGGGCCTGAAACCTGACTGATAAGGGTCCACATAATCCGTTTCCTCCAGGACCCTTTGGAGCTGCAAAGCCACCACTTTCTCAACCACCTTCCCCAAAAAGGGGAGGTGGGAGACTGGATGAAAGTTGTCCAGTACAGTAGGATCCAGGGAGGGCTTCTTGAGGAGGGGGTACACCAACACCTCTTTAAAGGGCGCTGGAAACACTCCCTCCTGCAAGGATGCATTAACCATCGCCTGGATCCAACCACATATCACCTCCCGAGCTGCTTTCACCAGCCAGGAGGGGCATGGGTTAAGTGGTGGCCCTCACAGTCTGGAGGATCCTGTCCACTTCCTCAGGAACCACAGGATCAAACTGTTCCCAGATAACTAGGCAAGAACGATCCCCTGGTATCTCCCCAGACCCTGCACTACGCTCGGAGTCCAACTTGGAATGAATCCGAGCGATTTTATCCTGCAGGTGCTCTGCAAATTCCTCCGTGCGGCCCTGCAAATGAACCACCAGATCCCCCCTTACCAAGGAGGGACCTAGTGATCCCAAACAGGGCCACCGGGCGGCGCTCTGCAGACGCAGTAAGGGCGGAGAAGTATATACAGTGGTACCTTGGGTTATGAATTTAATCCGTTCCGTGACTCTGATCGCAACTCGAGTTGGTTGCAACTCGAGGTAAATTTTCCCATAAGGTTCAATGTAAATATGGTTAATCCGTTCCGCCCTCCGAATTTGGTCGCACCATGAGGCAAATTTCCCCATAAGGTTCAATGTAGATACGGCTAATCCACCCTCCGAATTTGGTCACACCACGAGGCAAATTTCCCCATAAGGTTCAATGTAAACTTATTCTTGCCAAGGCTGCTCTGCATTTTCTTTGGAGCCATGCTGACATGCATCTTCCTCATCCAAATAATAAGCAGGTGGGGTGAAACAACGACAAGATCCAACAACCGTCCCAGAGCCAGCCAAAGTAGCAAGAGTTTCAGACACAAAAGACTTCAAGAAAAGAGCAAGGTCAGAGTAGACACTGGGGCTGGGCTCACGTCAACCTAAGCAACAAGGCAAGGATTCTAGCACCCAATGGCAGGCATGCATGGATCAAGCCATTGCTCCAGAGAATGGTCTCTGCAAGGAGCACAAAAGGAGGCAGATGACAAAATCAGCATCCTGTAACATGATGCAAGCCCCATCCTTTTGGTAGCTGCATCATGGTATTGCATGCACACAGAAAGAGTCAGAGCTTGCTTTTTAGCAACACAATGTTGCTTATCTTATTTTTATGGAAGTGGGGGATCCTGCAGATGCCAATGGTTCTAGACACAGATTCACCTTCTCACAGTGTTACCTTAGGCTCCACGCTTCCTGCAACTGCATGCCTAGCTTGGTAATTGTACTGCGAAAAAGGTTTTGGAATAGTAGTTGATTGCCAGCTGAATATGAGCCAGCAGTGTGATGTGGCTGCAAAAAAGATAACTGCAATTTTAGGTTGTGTCAGCAGAAATACACTTTCCAAAACGCACAAAATAATCATTCCACTGTATTTGGCATTGATCAGATTTCATCTCCCTGTTTTATTTCTGGGCACCACATTTTTGAAGGACTTAGAAAAAACAGAACAGATTCAAAGAAGGGTAAGAAGGATAACTGGGGACTAGAAAGTGATTTCTATGAAAAGATACTGAAGAATTGGAAATGTTTACCCTTGAAATGTCTGAAGAAGGATATGATAGCGTTCTTAAATATCTGAAAGTATGATGCACAAAATGCGATCAATGCTTGTTCTTTAGAGATGTGCCAAGCATTCTTGAATCAAGTGCTTCTTAATGTGTGTTGGTACAAGCAGTATACCTCTCCATATTAGAGGGCTACCACGGAGCAGCATTTTTCTGGAACTAAATGGGAGAGATAGCACGCATTGCCATGTAGCTGAGATAACATTAGGGATGTTTTATGATGTCTTCAGAAGCCACCTTTTCAACCCAGCGAAATCTTTGTGATATACCTGTTTGGTTGCCTAGTGACTGAAGTCCTGCTATTTGTTTCACTTACCAGTTGTAATGTGAAGAATCTCTTATCGGTGTCATACTGGCTGTCTTTTGTACATAGTTCATTAGAATTGGCCTCTTATCAGTCCGTGGCAGTGAATTCTGTGTGCAGCCTAGGAACAGCTGGAGAGAGATCAATTTTAATACCTCAGTAAAAATGCTAAATCTCCATTTTTCTGTTTCTACCACCATGAAAGCTGTTGTAAAAAACCTTAGGAAGGGAAGTAATGTGGAGAAGAGCAGGTGGGATGAGATCAAGCCACTGGTGCTCCTGCATCTTTTTCTATCATTCAAACTTGTTCTCTTTTGCTGACTTCATAGATACCCTATGAGAAGGTGTGAAGTGTGAAATCATGTTGGACAGGTCGACCAAAAAGTCCCTTAAACATACCGTGAACATATTTTCTTGGAAAAAAATAAAGGACAAACCTGAAAAAAAGGCAAAATTAATTGTTTGCATTTATAACGTTGCTTTACAAAAGAAAATTCAAGAGCAATACCAAGAAAAACTTTACAAAATACACGTTCTAATAAAAGTATCTAAAATCAAACAGTATATACATATACATTTATTTTAAAAAGTCAATTCAATTTCCATATTTTTCACATGAATGTGGAAGACTGAGCATTAAGTGATACTATTTGTATGGTAAAAGTTAAATGATCAAAATAAAGGACAAAAGTGAGTTTCTGAAAAATAAATAATTATAAAGGACAGCTTTCTGAAATAAAGGACTGTCCTTTATAATAAAGGATGTATGGTCACTGTACTTTAACCCTACAATGGGAACAAGCAAGAGTTAGCATATATATACAAATAAGTACCCATTAAATATATCAGTTTAATCTAGAGAACCAAATCAGGGGCAATGGTGGGGGTAGGATAAAATAAAGTTAAGATGGTGGCTGTGACTGTCCAGTTGAAGCTCCACCTCCTTTCTGTCCCTTATTTTTCCCATTATTTCAAAACTCTTAAATCTGGGCATTTTCATGTTGGGAGGGAAGACACTGTCTCCTTCCTGAGCCCAATCTTGCAATCATAAATTTTGCTACTGAGTGTGCACAGTAGTGTACACATGATACCTCAAGTATCAAGTGTGGCTGGGGAACCTCTTTATCTTTGGTGAGAAACACACAGTGACATTCTCTGGTGAACATCTGACTGCATGCACCCCTCTTCTCCAAGCAACTTCCTTTTTGTTTTTGAAACAACAAATATTTCCACAGTTCCCATATGAATAAAAACAATTTAGGGTAAATAATTTTAAATGTACAAAATCTCTTGCTCAAAGCTTTCTTTCAATGCCTAAGGGCAGGAAATACATTATGAAAAGAATCAATAGAACTCTTTAAAAGAAATGTATAATTTTATTTAGGGATTTAATAACTCCAAGCATCCCTTCTTTATCACACCAGTTTTCCTGACTAAGGCTGTTTCTCTATAAAATGAATGCTCTGTTTAAAATATACCTTTAGAAAACAGTTCTATCAACCATAGGCCAAAGAAATAGCATTGCAAGCTTTATGCTAGCACATCACAAGATACTGTAGTTGGACAGAGAAAGTAGGAATGTGCAATTCATTGTAAGAGTCATCTAGATCCAAATAAATATTAGTGAATGTATTAAGAAACAGAATGGGCTTCCCATGAGCTGATCTAGGATGTTGGGACCCATATGTAGCAATAATGTATTGTATACATTGCTAAGTTAGCTATTGGCAAGTCACATAGTAGCTACATAGTCTTTTTAGGCCGTCCTAAACCACTTGAAGTTCATTGATACTAATTCACAACTAGCCCCTAATGATCATACACCTTTATTAAAAGTATTGACTTATTTAAACAGTCTCTCTTCAGTAGGAATCAAAAGATATCTTTCCACATAGAAAATCATACAATATACTGTATATATATAGTCACTCTTTTTCAGCCACTAACTGCCTCAAAGCACCTCTGGCTGAAAGTACCACCCTGCCCTTCCTTGTTTTGGCAAAAACATTAGAGTCAGAATTATCTAGACCACTAATTCCACCCAGCCTTTGTAGAGTCTGTGTTCACTGCTGAATTGTGTTCTGTTCACTGTTGGGCATACCTATATACCCTTCCTTCCATCCTCCCTTCCATTCTAGAGTTGTCTCTTCCCCTAAGTCTCGGTCATCTGTTGGCAAGAAGCATGCACAAATCACCATACGGTAATAAGGAAGAGGGGATATACTTTTACCTTTGCACCATTTCAACATTACACTAGTTCACTTTTGCATATGTTTAGTTCTGGGCAAATCAGCTCCATCTTTATTTTCCTTCTCCACTTCTTGGTTTATTTTAGGGGGTTCCTTGAACTTTATGTGGCTGGAAGATGAAATTGACTAGATCATGTGTAAGAAAGCCATTGATATTGACAAGGAGTTTCCATGCATTAAGAAATATGTCCTTCTTCCTTTCTAGATTTGTCAATTCCCTGCCTTGTTGCTTTGTAAAACCATCCCTGTTTGATGATGTGTTGCAGTGCAGCATTGTGCTAATTTGCAATGGGGGGGGGGGCAAGATAAAGAGAAGTTGGTTGGGAGAAGTGACAGGACTGGTAAATTGCTAAACACTTTAACTGTTTGATTTTACAAAGGGGTTAGATATGAAAAAAAGAAAGGGTCTTGGGAACTAGCCTGAGAAGCCAAATGCCAGAAGAGAAATGGCATTTGTGAATCAGAAGGAAGCAGGATTGATCACTTCTTTGGACAAATTCACTCCTGTACAGAAGACCTTGTTGCCTCAAACGTAGGGTACATAGATCTTGTTGCTGTGGTGAGACTTGTCGGTTTAAACTGTTTTTAAACAAGAACGTGAAATGACATCTAGTCCTGAGTTGGAAGCTGATAGTCCAGGACCATGTTATTAAGAGGAAATTCCAGGATCACTAGTGTTCATTTAAACTAAAAGTGGAGAAAGGGCCGAGCTGTCAATCTAGGTGAAAAAGAAAGTGACCAGCAGATGGCAGTACAAAAGAAAATTTTAATGGAATAGTAACTGCTAACTTAAACCTTATCTTGAATCCTCATTAATTCTGATGGTGTATTTATTGTTTACTGAACAGAAGATATGATTCTTTTTCTTTAACTAAGCTGCATGAAAGAGTTCAGAAAGATGTCTCCAGAGGTTTTCAAATGTATAAACCAGGTTTGAAAACTATGGAGACACTGACCACATTGACAAGTGTTGAGTTGTTTTAATATATGACTCCATCATTGCTTTGATAAGCCTTGGGCACTTGGTGTTAGTAAGCACCCTATAAAATAGTACTATTAGTCATTTATATTTGCTGCTTATTTCCACATTCCATTGTTCACTGATTCATGAAAAAATCAACCCAACTGTTAAGTCATGGGAAAGATTCCATGAAAGCTTCTTCTTCTGCCTACAGACTGAAGGATTTGGAAGGAAAGCATAGAAATATTACCATTCTCCAGTTTAAAACAACAACAACTAGGAGAGGAATTTCAATTCCTGGAATGTTCATTTAAGAGGGAACTCAGATTAGAAGTATGTCAAGCCTCTGACTGAAACTTTAAACATAGACAATATTAGTCTATGGAATATTAGTTGGACATTAAGATTTAGCTGTCTTTTTTCATATCAGTTGAGCTACAAAACTCACCATGTTCTTTCTGAGGGGTGCCTAAATGGCATATGTGTGATCCAGAGGCATTCTTATTTATCTAGAGCAACCACATCTTAGCCAGGTGTCTACTAGATGGCAGCAAAGAGTTAGAGTTCTTTGTCTCTGTGGTGCCACCGAGTTATAGTTTGGATCTCTGCAGCCCTGATATGGTAGCTCTAGCTTAACAGCTGATGCTGGAGGCTGGAATTCATTCACAGCATTACATTTACCATTCATATTTTTAATTAAATTTTTATGTGTCTGTTCAGTCTGAGGAATCTCACCTCAACTACCAGAAGTGACCTTTCATAAGGCAGGGAGAGATACCCACCTCAGGTTGCAGAGGTTAGGCATAGCAGAAAAGAATTGGATAAGAACTGTGTGTCATACAACCTGACTTGCACCCACAAAAGATAACCTACTGCCCTTAGGTATCATGGAGTGTACATGTTCTAGTAATATTTAGTTGGAGGCTTTGTTTCTTGTAGGCATGGAATGGATGGAGTACCATTTATCTGCCTTAAGGAACAAATATCTTGGGCTGGCCCCCTCAAAAGCTTCACTTTTATCATCAACTGTATTGTCAGGCCCAGCCCAAGAACAACGGTGAAACAGTCCAGTTGAGTTCAGTTCCTTTATTTGCTTATACCTTATAGACAGAATCTTGCCAGCCTAAATCTATACTACTGCAACTAGTGGATATACCCTGTGAGATTCTAGGGAGTGGCTCTCCTGAACTTCTTTTGCTTCCCACGCTCCTCCTGCGGACTGTGTTGTCTTTTGTCTCCCTTTCCTTCCTGAAATGCACGCCCTCCTTGATTTCTCACATCACCCTCCTCTTCACAGATACATTCCATCACACGTACTGTGATTATAGCATGTAAAAATACATGCCAGGGCCTGCGTGTATTATCTAACAAACAACATAATGCATGCATCTTGAGTTTTGAAACAGTAACTTCTTAAAACCTTCTCAAAAGAGTGAACTAGGTTGATTAAAGTGTACATTAACTATTAGGTAAACTGTTGGTGAAGTTTTAAAATTGTTTATAGTAGAGGCTCCAATTAGGATAAAGGTACTATTTGTGTATGTTTGGGGTAAATGGATCAGCAGGAGATTCCCACTGCAATAAAATGTGCAGTTGATCCCTGTTATAAAACAGATATGAAATAATTAAGTTTCACCTCTGGGTAATAAAATGTCATTCCATGAAGAACCTCATAATAGTGATAAAAAGATTAGCTGTTCTTCAGCAATGCTCCTAATGACTGATTCATATATAGTAATCCATGGAGTGTGACACTAACTAGGTTGTTTGAATTTAATTGATTCTCTAGGAATTAAATGTCATTTCATATTTCTGTGATGCTTTGGTATGAAAACATCTATTTCAATTAGGCTTTTTGAAAGACTTATAGCATGTACAGAAATGGTGCAAGTCCTTGCCCTAGTGAATTAATGTATCCACAGAAAAGACTTGTTATAATATTTGAACAGGAGACAAAATGGTACACAAGATCTCATTGTGTTAAAATAGTACAATTAAAGAAAAAAGGAGTCTTCTCCTTTTAATATTGTTAGATGTTGATGTTTAGTGTAAATGAAGGCAAAATAGTTGTATTTCCACAGAGATGCCATGTTGACAATAGGATAGCATAAAAATGTTTAGGATAGCATAAAAATGTATGGTAACAAGAGCAACTTTTTACGTTTTTTCAGAGATCTGCCTAAGGTTCAGAACATGCATATGACATATATTTATAAACTTTATAAAGATCTTAGAGCATATCTACACTTCAATTTTACATTGGTCTTATACTAGTTTAACTATCTCAGGGTTAGATTTATGGTAATTTACTCATGCTTTGATATTGAAATCTATGGAACATTAAATTTTATTGTTTTTGTGTGACTAACAGCCTGGATTCAACTTTTGCATTTTGTGATCTTACATACTCAATGAAATGGTGAGACACACAAGGATCAGCTTCAAGTTCTCATAAATTTCTCTCTTGCTTTCATTGACTAGAACTGAGAGGTACCTAGAGAAACCGATAGACCCATCAAGAGAGATTATTCTATCCATTCACAAGCTAAACTCATTCTGTATAAAAATACATTTTGAAAACGCTCAGAAAATTATCTAAGTTAGAACTATCATAAATGCTGTCTTTGCTGTTAAGGCTTCCAGCACAAATCCAAAAGTTGTGCCTGTCATAACAATTGCATAGGTTTCTTATAATTTTGGAATCCAGATAATTTTATTTTAAGGACATGTCTTTTACAACTGTTAGGGGGTTCTAGGTAGTTAGAAAAATAAGTAAATCTTGTAAGTCTGAGGTGTATTCCCTCTTGCTGTAAAAACACACATGCATACACATAGACACAGACTTTTGTGTGTGTGTGTGTGTGTGTGTGTGTGTATATATATATATATATATTCTGTCTTGTAATGGGCAGAGAAGGAACAAAATGGAGTTAGTAGTACTATAGTATTGTATCTTACTGTAGAAGAGAAAAAAGAATAAAATAATAACAGTGCAAGAACAATAATATATTTTCAATTAAATAGATAAGATTATTTTAATTTCTTTTTTCAAATTCAGCCATAATGCACATAAGCGAAAAGTGTTGTTCCCTTATGTAACAAAGGACCAGCAATGAGTGACTGGAGTTTTGGAGCTATATATCTTGATGGCTGAACTTATCTCCTCCTCAGCTTATTTGAACCACACCATTGATGCCACACGTTCATTGGAACCAAGAGTTTTCCGAAATATAAATCAACCAACAGATAGATGGAAAGAAATGAAAAGGGTTTAATGAAGTAAATAACAATACAGCCAGCTCTGTCTCAGCCAATTAAAAACCAAACAGATCTTGAAAGATTACAAACCCAAATTGTCTAACCCAAGAAAGATGCTTGAGTCAGTCTTGCCTTGAGGATTTTGGGGTATGTCTGCTGCCATCACTGTCAGTTTGTGTATTTGTTTTTGGACTGTAGGGCTTCCATGTCCCTGAATCTCACACTAGCATGGAAGTCACGTAATGAAAAGTTAAAATCAGACAGTGAGCAAAAGAAGAACTATGTTTGGAAAATTAATCTTCTATATATGGAAAAGCAGACAAAAAGTACTGTGGCATAAGCAAAACATATGCTGATCCAGGTAAAATGCTTTCTCCTCTCCCTACCCACCCCCTCTAGAAGCAGATGTGTAACATAGATCTAGTTGTCTAAGATATGAAAGAAACCAGAGCACTCTTAGGCCCTGGTGCTGAGAAAAAGCAAATATTAAAATGTATTGTAGGTTCATCACTAATGATCTAAGGAGGCGAAGAAAAACACTATTATTTTCTTGAGAGCATCATGGAAAAATGTTGCTCCACATCACTGTTTTAAGTCATGCAACAGTTAAAGCGGGCAACATAATTTAGGACTACTGTCTTCAACACAGATCTCTCTCCTGGCACTTGCCAGACTTTCTATCCTATTTGAAAAAAAAAATGGAGAAAAAATATACATGGGAAGTTGGCATGCTGCAAAGCAAAGGATCAATTTCAGCATTATCTTATTTCCAAAAAAAGCCTCTGGATCTCACATGTCTGCTAGGACTGAAGTGGTAGATAAATAAACATGGGCCTCAGAAGCATTCTTAGAAAATGAATGTGGTTAGAGACGGCAACCCAGAACTTAGTTTGGAAGTACACCAACTTCCCCAGAAAAAGGCAATAGCAAACAAGTAAGAAGGGATTGATCCTTGCCAATCGCTTTCTGGTATGTGGGTGTTCTGTGACTGGCCATGCGCCTATGGTGGCTATTTGTGAATAGGCAAGCCAGCCCAAAAAGTTTAAGGATTTTTGATTTAGGATGAAATTCTATGAGCAACCTTTATAAGGCAGGGAATAAATCCCACTGAAGTCCTGTTTCTGGAATCATGAAGTTTCTCTTCAGGCTTTTCATTACTGAGGTGTTCAGTTGTTAAACTGCAGTCCTCAGTGCAAAATGCACACTGAGGCACATTCACAGACAATACAACAAGCGACCGATGACATCTCCAAATGTAGCTGTAACATCTTATTCAAGTTGTTTGCAGTTGTAATAGCACATTTTCCAACCATCACTGAACAAGTTGCCTTTTTGCTGTTGTTTGGCCCCAGTATAGTTCATAAAACATAGGAATAGCCATGCAGATTCAGGCCAAAGCCCATCTTAGTGCATCACTAGTTTCTCAGAGTGGCCAACTAGATGAATGTGGGATGTTTGTGAACAGAGGATGGAGACATAATTCTCTCCATCAATTGGTATTTGAAGGCATGCTGTCCCCCAACCTGGAGGTAATATTGCATGTTCAAGAATAATTGCCTGTGCTAGGCCTGGTTCCATGAAAGTATCCAGTTCTCCTTTAAAACCATGCAAGTTAGTGGCCTTCACTACATCTTGTGCTAATGAACTCCACAGGTTAATCATGCCCTGTATGAAGAAGTATTTTCTTTTGTCTGTTTCTAAATTTCCTTCCCGTTGGCTTCATTGGATGACTTCCGATCCTAGGTTTTGAGGGAGAAAGAAAAAAAATCACAAATCCACTTTATGCCATTCATAATTTTACGTACCTCACTCATGTTTTGCCTCCATGAGTTTTTGTAAGCTAAATAATAAATCTTCTTCGTCCTAAACTTCCTAAATATTCTTAATGGATATTTGGCACAATCCTCAGTGGCCTTGAAGCCAAATGGTTGCTGTATGTTTACTGCACAAATACCTTGCCCACTTCATACTTCATAGTCACTTCTGTCTGAGGCCTATATTTTTGCCTCTAATTTCCTTTATAGGGATAGTAATGATGCCTCCAATTTAAAGTTGATGTAAGGCAGAGTTAGACAACTTTTTTATTGTCAAGGACAGATAATATTTTGGAGGGGACTGAAGGCCTCAAAGGGGTACATTGCAGATCAGCATTGTTCCAATTCAAATAATTATTTAGATTTGGACCATTGAGCCTATACTGTTGGATGATTTGAATTGACTTGGAAAATCACGTTGATTAAATTTCACACTTCAAAATGTCAGATCTATTTGATTTGATTCATTTTTCCAAATCAATTTGGGAAAAAGGGTATTTGTGTTTTACAGATTGTCAAACCGATTCAGAAGCATCTAGTATGACAACTCAGTTTAATTTTCTTATTAGGTTCAGATTGGAGATGTGATCAAACCAACTTCAAATTGACTTTCTGAATCAAAGCTTCACACATATCACATATGTAGGTTAGGCTAAATTAGGGAAGAGATTCTGTGTTTCAACTACTGTATGGTATTCCTTTTATGGAGAAATGTAGACCTCGCCTTGGGAATGGGGAAAGAATGAGCAAACCATTAAGGGGGGACTTTCAGAAAAAGATTACTCAGTCCTGAGATAGAGAAAAGGATGAGAAAAAAAGAACTCAAAATAAACCTGCCTTGATTTTGCTTGGTATAAGATGGGCAGAGAGAAACTCTGATAAGCTTTCTAGAGTCTGTTGTTTTACTCTGCAACAATAAAGAGCATTCCCAGAATCCCTGCCATGCCTATATCTTGACCATGTCTACCTCAAAGGGCTGACACCTGTTTTAAGGCTTATGCTAAAGCAGTGTTTCTCAGCCTTGGCAGCTCTACGATGTGTGGACTTCAACTCCCAGAATTCCCCAGCCAGCATTGCTGGCTGGGGAATTCTGAAAATTGAAGTCCACACATCTTAAAGCTGCAAGGTTGAGAAACACTGCAATAAAGTTTTCATTTGTTCCCTAGTAATATTGAGGGAAACAGTGACAACCATTTTAGCAATTATGGTCAAAGGGGATCTAAAAGGCTCATTAAAGGGACCTAGAACCATATGTAATCCAGGAGCTGCAAATTGGCCACCCTAGTCTCAAGATTAGAATTGCTTGAATGTTCAGGAATGGAAAACCTCTGGCTCTCCAGGTGTTGCTGAACTACAGCTTCTAGCATCTCTAATGATCATACTACCTAGAGCTAGATCTGCTGGAAAGCTGTAGTTCACCTACCCCTCCCTAATTTGCCTCTCTAATTCTAAAGCATTGCAAAGTACTGAGGCAGCAGAACTTAAATTCAGTTGGGACTTCCTTCTGAATAAGCATATATATAATCATTATCCTACAACAGAATGGCCCAACTAAGAAGGTGCAGGTTTGTCCTCAGTTGTCTTAAAACCCAGATTAAATTTTAAAAAAACTATCACTAGACTTCCAGAGTTATTTCTTGAGAACATCTAAGTTAAATTTATCAGATGCTCCATTAAAAATGGAGATTTTTACATATACATTCTAGATCTAGAAATGCAGAGTACAACTTACCCTTTTTGTCTTTAATAAACATAGGACTGCTTAATCCACTGGAAAAAACTTTACAACCCCTTCATAAACAAACCGACATGGATACGCACACACCATCCCTACCACCACCACCACATCATTTCTGTCAGCAATAATGTTTACATTGCCTTGCATTTGGGATTTAAATGAGATAAAATAATTTGCACTAGTTAAAGACCTCAATAAAGCTTTTCAGTTTCAGATAAAATCACTGCATGCTCTGGGTAGCTGTCTCTTGCACCAAAACTAACTGCCACTAAGAATTCTTTACACACAGTTAAGAATTTACATCATTTTTGTGTCTGAAGGCCATACAGCATAAGTTACCCTTAAGTGTATGGTATTAAAATAATATTTCCTCCCTTATTCCAATGCCAAAGGCAGTCTCAAGGTGTGTAAAACATGTTAGACGTTATTACTTGTTACATGCTCCCCTGGGAACTTTCCCTCGTGCCAGGGCGGAAACTTCTCCAGAGACAAACCTTCTGGACGCAAGGTGAGGGTTTTTTATCGTTTATTGCAATAAGTGGGGAGAATCTGCACAATCAGATTTGATCTCCGAGGAGCCAGGTCCTGCCCCCTCCCTTTTATACCCGGCTAGCGTGCCCGCCATCCCTTCCTCGTTTCCCCATTGGCTGAGGTACTCGGAGGTTACATTCTTCACGACCGCCTCCGTGACATTTCCTAGCTCCTCCTATTACATACATCACATGTTCATTATAATTAGCTCATTACTTAAATGGGATGTGTCAGTTACTATTCATTAGTCTATTACTCATGCGTATTTTGGTCTTCAAGTTCATGAGTTCATCCATTTGCGGTTACATCAAAAAAATTAGAAAAAAAACCACTCCAGGCTTGTCCTTGCCTCCAGTTAGTTTGGATACGTCATCCCACTTCTCTCATTACCTGTTACCCTGGGGACAAGTTGGGTGACAGCAGTGAGTGGGAACAGAAGCAACAAAGGGGTTGGTGGTGTGGATAGCAAGGTTTGTGCCCATGTAGTTTTCTACCAACTCCAGGATGGATGGATGACACTTCGGCTGAACAGTGAGAAAAGACCCTTCAAATCATTACATAAAGTTGTGACAAAAATAGGGAACCATGCAACAATTACAAATGAAGACGTGGCTAGTTCAGAGCAGAAGGCCCAGAATTGAACCATTCACTAAACATTTATTCTCGTGTGTTGCTCTTATCACACTCAGCAATCTTCAACTCCATATTCAAGAGATATATATGCCAGCAAAGATTGAAGTAAAATAATAAAACAACAGATCACAAAATCACATATAAGTCAATAAATATACAAGCGTGTTTATTTCAACATATATTGTACAAGCATAGCTGGAAGAAACATTCAATTCAACTGTCATTTTAACGCAAGCTTACTGAATTCTAAACTGAATTAAACCTCGGTTATATTTGGATATTCACGCTTTTCTGAATTTTGAGAAAACACTACCCAAGGCAGATTTTTTTTTTTTTTTTTTTTGGCACAGCATTCTACAATAAACAAGGAAGGGCATATTTTTCACAGGGTTCCAATTAAAATGTAGTTAATTTTTTTAGAAGGATACACAAAATGTGTCGATTGCTGAAACTAACACAGAAGACCCATGTCAGAGAAATTGCTTGCAAAAAATGTATCCAGTAGGAGAGATACTTATGAAAATATTATGAATTTTAGAGGCAACATTCTGAAAAAAGAATGAGAAAGTGAACAAAACCAAACTGGCATCTTGGTTCGCTTTACACAGGCATGAGATTTTTGTTCATCATTGTCTGCCCTGGTGCCTCCCTGCCTTCTGAAGTTCTTTGATCACTTTGACTCAGGAGCAAGAAGTTGAAGGGATAAGGAAGTTAAGTCTGAGTGTGACCTCAAAGAGTTATTTCCTTTTTTCTCTGACATGTTTCCGGGTGTCTCTTCATTTCATGCTTAGTTGGATGGGAAAAGCTGGGGAGATGAGATGGAAGAAGTAACTTAAAAATTCATCTCGTCACATGGATTGGCACTGAGTACTAAATAATACAACACATCTTTCTGTTCCGAACAGACTGAAATACATTTAAATATTGATTACAATCATCTACTTTAATAGACTTTTAAACAAGGCTTAAAAGATCATGACATGTATAATGGCTTCCAGATTAGCAAATAACCTTTGCCTTTTACCGAATCATTATGTTGCCTTGGTGCTATGAAACCATTCATAGTGGTGATATTGACTGTGGAAAAACTAGTTATGTTATTGCTCAGGAAGGAGTTTGGTTTGAACAGATGAAGAGATGTGTATGTTAGCAGAAAAACTGATATGCGCACCTTTTTCAGGGGGGAAAAATGGGGAGAAAATAACAGATGAGGGAAGAGCTACAGGGGAATTTTAGCTATGGTTAACATCATGCTAACTATTAGAGAGATGATTAGCTTGGAATTCTTGTTCAGTTCTATAGAACAATGTTTCTTAACCTCACCAACTTTAAGTTGCGTGGACTTCAGCTCTTGGCTGGGGAATTCTGCCAGTTGAACTCCACACATCTTAAAGTTGCTGCAGTTGAGAAACAGTGCTATAGAAAATAATGGGAAGTATAACATTGATCATATGGTAATGTTTTGTTTCTGAAATCTTCAGGCTCAGTTGCATCATCTTTTTTTTGAGTGGTGGTATTTATTTTCATTATTTGCTAACAGAGCATTGCCATGTATCAAGGGAAAGCATCTGAACCAGCTGTCTTGGCATATTTAAATCATTTGCCAAAGAAATAAAGAGGCTGGGTATGAGCAACAGAAGGTTACCCTGGTTTTTTTAAGGAATACCTTATTTATTTAATTTACTCTAATTTTATTTGTGTTATTTGTCTAAGGGGCATTTCAAAAGTATCCCAGAAGTATTAATTTGAAAGGTATTTCATATTAAAACAGTGCCAAGAATTCTTCTTATACCACTGGATAATGACCAGCCAATAGTATAAAAAATTACCTTGTTTTGTGAAACTTTGATAAATGGGAAACAGCAAAAATCTCTTTGCATCAGACTTCTGGTTCTTTGTTTTTGCCATAACAATAAACTCTTCTGAGTAAAAGTGGGGGCGGGGGGAGAGAGAGAGAGATATTTCACAGTGGTAAGTCAGTTGTATTTATTTTGTGTCCAGTCCCATACTGGGTGAAACATTAACACTATATGTGTTCATCCTATGTATACCTAGGGATAAATTTCATGGAGTGGAATGTCCTTACTTCAGAGTATACTTAAATAGTAGTGTAAGGAGCCTTAAGACAACTGCTGGCCACTTGTTACTTGTGTAAAGCCTCAACTAATGTAGCCCCATTGGAAGCATGATCAACCGGCCATTAAGGAAGAGACTGCTGGTTTACTAGTTAACTTAAGACAGCTCCTAACTAGCTTCAATGACAAACCACAATATAATGACACAGATTCAGGAAGCAAAACCCGGAGCAGTTGAACATGCCAACTCTGTCCTTGTATCTACTCTGGTAACAGCCTAGCAAGAAATAACAGTGTGAAACACCAGCACTAGGAGAATACACACTTGTCTTCCAACTTGATACATACCATCATGTATTAACAATGTCCCACCACACTTCACCAGACTAGCTTATCCCTCTGAAAAATGTTAATGTATATAAATTTGACATCAGAAATGATGATACCCTTAAACCAGTAAGGGAGCATTTGGTGCCAGGGACATACTGTCATTCACCTAAAAGTAGCAGCACTCAGCAAAAAAGAATTATTATAAAGATTGGGTTGAATATACTGTGAAGCTGACATTTATGAGAAGATTAATTAAATAGAGACCGCAACGTTTTATCACATAATGTTGTAAACCTTCATTCAACACAATAATGTCTATGACATCTCAAAAGTTTTTTTTTAAACAAATTCTGCATTTTACATTTCCTTCATCTCCCCCGCTCCACATACAGAAGCAACTTTTTTTAAAGCATGCTGCTTTCCCAGGACAATACAATTTATGCAATAATGGATTCACGGCCATTTGAGAAACCTCTCTGTAGTTTTGCTGCAAAGTTCTGACAAAGGCACTCTCTAGAAACAAGATTCGTTGTTATCCTTGCAGTCATTTATGACTAACATCCTCAATATTTTGGGCACTTCAACCTTTAAGTGACCCTCTCTCATCTAACCAAGTTCCATCTGCTCCTTCTCTTTCCCCTTTCAACAAGAACTGGGAATTTATCAAAAAATTTCTTTCCTGGCTCTTCACTTCATACATCTGATTAAGCAATGATGAACATTTAATAAGGAAAGAAAAAGCTAGTTAGATGATGCAAGACTTTTGTTTTGGTGGTTTTTGTGGGGTAGTTTTTTTGTTTTGTTTTGTTTTTTGTGTTTTTGGGGTTGTTACTTTTTTGCTGGGGGGGGAAGGATACCTCCATATGGGATCTTTTGGAAATTTCAATTCAGCTCTTGGTGCCCATTGTCATGATATCAGCAGACCCTAAGAGTGAAGTCAACTAATTTCTCAGCAGTGTCCATGAAACCCATAGTAAGTCTTTTTTTCTTGGAGTGCTGCAGCTCTGCAGAGCTTCAGGGCAAGCCATGCCATCCCCATAGGCAGGAACTGTTCTTTCATCCCACCTCCAATCACCCATCCTTGGTGGGTACTTTCTCTTCTCTCAACAGAGCATTTAACCTCTAGAGCTGCAAAGATGAGTGCAGTTGGCTTCACTTTTGTTTTCATAAGTTTGGGGAATAGAAATAGTGGCAGTATGGAGGTACCACAGCTACCTCTCCAAAAATTTTTACAGTCTCCCACTTTTTATAACAACTGATTGCTTTGATCTCCAAAACATCTTAAAATATACCATGCTTCCAATTATGTTACACAAGTTGATAATTCTGCTACTTTGACAGTAGTAGGTATATGAGTCATTTTAATGCCTCCAAAAAAGAATGTCATTACTAATAATACATGTATGTATATCCAGCAGTTGTTTGTTTGCAAGAACAAACATTTCATTTGAAGTCATTTTTTTCCTTGAAATTGTTCCATTATATAATGGACTTCCCAACCTGCTTCTTAATAGTTTCTTTAGACTTCAAGCCAAAGAAGGATGAAACACAAAGTCTATTCCTAGACGATTCCCCCAGCCCTTTCCATCAATGTAATTTCACAGGACTAAAGCAATCCTCTTTGATGTTGCCTTAATGAGCTCCAGATGGGCAGGTAAACAGCACCTGATACAGCATCAAAACAAAAACTCCTTTGGCTCATTTTGATTAGAATCATTTTAGACAAAAGAAGGAAAATAGTTTTTATCAGGAAAATGTATGTATTCAAACTTAAGTGCTTCAGCTCAAAGGTTTTCTGCAAGCGTAAAGAATGGGCTATATTGTAATTAGAGGACATTTGGATATTTTATTCAAAAAAGCATATACATTCTGCATAAATCAAAAGAAAAATATTTAGGTCCATAACTCCAGTTAGGATTGCACATATTTGCTTCTCTTTCAGTAGAAGTTTCACAAGGACAGAATTGTTCCAACATGCAAATTGTATTGAGTTCAGTGAGTCTTCTTAGTTTTTGTTAATACGAAGCGATTAGGGCTTTGGGGCAAGTATGAATAATGTACAGATCAGTTGCAAGTTACCTTGAGTAGTTCTTATTGAACATAAATATAAAACTGAAATATTTTTAATTAAATAAATTTGAACCTAAAGAACATTGGAATAATCCCATAAAATTGGCCTTCAGCAGAAATCCTAAACTATCCAGATTCCCTGACATCACTTACCATCTTCCTAATCTGCATTTACAGAATAATTTATTACAATAAAAGAAACAAACAATATGAAATGAAAACAATACTATAAAATGCACAACACCCATTAGGAAGAAAGGCATTTAAGAGAAAGCAAAAACAGACTGGTGGTATGAACTTTTGTTTTGTTTTGTAGCTATTTCATATAATACACAACCACAGAAGAAACTCATTTTCTTTTCATACATAAACTCATTTTTATTTGCCTTTGGCAAATAAAATACAACCAGTTTTTCTGAGGGTAGCAAGAAGTCTGTGACTTGGGAAAATTGCATGACAGCTATATTGGTTTACAAACAATGGGAGCACACAAATCCAAGAGGCAAGGAAAAATATCAGTGTTTGGAACTGCTCATTATATTTGAAATATCTCCTACTTTGCTCACACTTACAACACTATACATTGGCATATGGTTCTCATGTTCTAAGCATAAGGATGTTGCACTGTATATACTGCCATGTTCCTACTGAGCAGCAATTTCTACTGGAACCAATACTGTCACTGTGATGTTTCTCACACAAAAGTGTACAGCCTATCCTCCATATTTTCCCTTTGATAGCCAAACCTTGAAGGCTTTGGGGGAACATCTCAACAAATTTGTTATTCATCTCACATGGGATGAATAGAATGGGAGTCACATTAGAAAAGTATCTATAAAGGAAAACTATAAATTTGGATTTTAATTTACTTCTGCACTGAAGAAAATAAGATTTAGTTGCTTTGAGTGTTTGCTGGAGGAATACTTGTGAAAAGCTGAACAATGCACAGTAGGAATTTCCTTTTTCCCAGGAAATATTTTCCTGTGTTTTCCAGCTGTCCATCAACCCGGACAAGGAGCTCCCATACATTCTGACAATGTATGAAATACCAATTCATTGCCTCTGTCTGAAATCTCTAATATCTCATTCATTCATTCATTCATAAAAAAAAGATATACAAGACAAGTTTTTCAACAGACTAATCATAATCAGGTACTAAGCTGAAATATTTGCCCAGTAATAAGAGAACTATAAATCAAGTTGTGTGCATGTCCGTAATATTCCTTATTGAAGACTTCATAATGAATGAATGAAAATAATTTTATTAGTTAACTGGCTGTACAAAACAGACAAGTACAATTATGTTAGCCCCACCCAAGCAGAGACTTAAAAATTCAACATCAGAATTGCCCATGCGTGATTTAGTACAGACTGCGGTAACTTTTTTTTAGCTTCTTTATCAAATTGAAGTATAATATATATTTCATGCATTCAACACAGCCAGACTTATGTGGTCAAAATCTAACTCTATTACAACTGTCCAATACCACTGAAGGCATTAAACCTGGCCAATCAAATATATAGTTCTATATATGAAAAAATTCATATAGGAAGCTCTAGTTCTGAAATTTATAAAACTGAGAAACCATGGTAAACAAGTTCTAAACAAATACTGACCTAACAAATACTCCTTATCAATATACTGGAATGCTTTTGTTTGGTTGGAGGTCTTCCTTAGTTAATATCAGACTCTGATACAAATGTAGGGAAAAAGCCCAAATAATGGATTTTGAGGATTAGAGCTTTCTTCCATGAGGAAGTAAATAAGACAGTTGTCATTAATTATAGAAACTGCCCTGCCAGCTTTACTGGCACAGGTTGAGCTAGAAATAATAGCATAGACACGAGCCGGACTACTCAAAGACCTCAAACAAGATCTTGTCAATCACTTTTCCTGCCAGTACAGGAACAACCCCTAACACGACACAAAGACATTGCATGCACCCACTTTAAAAAAAGCTATGTTTCAAAATACAATGGTACCTCGGTTCACGAACTTAATTTGTTCCGCGACTCTGGTCGCGAACCGAATTGGTCGTGAACCGAATCAAATTTTCCCATAAGGTTCAATGTAAATACGGTTAATCCGTTCTGACCCCTACGAATTTGGTCGCCAACCGATTTTTGATCGCGTCCCGAATCAAATTTCCCTATAAGGTTCGATGTAATTACGGTTAATCCATTCTGAACCATATGTTGTTGTTTTTTAAAACCGCAAAAATATGACACAAAGTACAGTACGAAGAGAGAGAAAGCTAACCTTGCTCGACGTGACTTCTGGCATGGAGGACAGGAAGGTGGGTGGGGAGGCGGTTACTGCTTGGAGGGAGAGTCCCCCTCCCTATAGGAAGCCGCGACCACGTGTCACAGGAGGGAAAATGGCCGTGGATCCTGTTCATAACCCAATGTGGAGTTTGCGAACGGAGGCAAAATTTTGCGACCGGAGCTGTTCGTGAACCGAATTGTTCATGAACAGAAGCGTTCGTGAACCGAGGTACCACTGTATGAGATCAGGCTAATTAGCCAACAGTTTTAATTTTGTTTTCTTTGCTTTAATGACACTTTTTGTGGTAGCACCATCAAAGGGATGGATGAAGGCAGGAACATCTGTTGGGGGAGATGTGACTTCTGAGTAAGAAATTGCTGCAAAGATTGGGATAAGACTGCAACTTAATCTGTGCTTACAAAGAACTAAAATCAACTGGACGTGGTATGGCCTGTTTCTGGTAGATATGCACTGGGTCATTGTCTCAAAGCAGGGATGGGCAACCCTAAGTCCTCCAACTCTCCAGTTCTCACAATCATCTGCCATTGGGCATGCTAACTAGGGCTGATGGGAATTGAAGCAGCAATTTCTGGAAAGCATCAGTTTACCTATTTCTGTGCTAAAATATTGGCCCAGTGTGTATCAGACATCATAATATCTTTTGCTGGCCCAGAAACGGTATGGTACACATTATATATTTTGTCAGAAAAAGTAGTTGCAAACTGTTTTATAAATCCAAAGGCATATAACAAAATAAGAGATGTTTTAACTAAGATCACTCAACAAATAAAGGAGTTTGGCAGTACCAAGCCGGGCAAAACTGCAGAATGTATTTACTATATAATATAGTTAATTTGGACTGAAGCTGAAGATAAGCTTTATAAATAAAGAAAAATAAATAAGTCAGGAGAGTAAAAATATTGAGCAATGTTAATTATTTATTCATTTCACTACTTGACACAGAAAAGAAGTGAACAGTTCAAACATTTAAAAAGGGTACTTGATTCTAATTGCTGTATTATGGGTTTTAGAAAATGGAAAAAAGGAAGGAAGGAGTTGTTTTTTGTCTCATATTCATACACATATAAACACACACACACACATATGCATGCATAATACATATTTTTCCTAGCTTTTTTAAAGAAGACTTTCAAATATGTGTCAGGCTCACTAAAATAATACAGGTAGTTCTTGGGTTACAACCATTTATTCAGTGACTGTTTGAAGTTATGATGGTGCTGAATGATCGTAGTTACAACCAGTCCTCAAAGTTCCAGCTGTTGCAGAACCCTCATGGTCACATGATCACAATTCGGGCACTTGGCAGCCCACCCACATTTATGATCACAGCATGCGCTTCAACTCCCCCTCGCCTATCTCGCCTTCATCTCTGCCCTTTTGGCTGCCCTGCACTCCACTGCCTACCCTTGCTGCCCTCCACTACCCCCAGTTGGCCTTCTCTGTCTCCTGCTTCCTCCTGCTGCTGAGGCATGCTTGCAACCTTGTGTGGCCTCCCTTAATGTAGATGGTAAAGAAGAGAGGTGAGAGACCCAAGTCCCAAGGCACCCCACACTGCAGGGGCCTAGGGCTCAACCTCTTCCCCTACTACCAACGTCGACTGGAACCGGCCATGGAGAAAGGAGGAGAGCCACTGCAAAACAGTGCCTTCCACTCCCAATCCCTGGAGCAGGTTCAGAAAGATACTATGGTTGATGGTATTGAAAGCCATCAAGAGATTCAGAAAGACCAGGATGGATACAATGTAGGGAATATTACTTAATTATCATAAGTAACTAACCTAAATATATTTTCCCTCCCTTCGGAAGGGCAACATATATATGTGGAAAACTCATCTGATCAGCTCAACTTAAATGACTGTGATAGCCATATTTATCATAGTGAAAATACCACCAGGTAGCAAATCACACAAGGTTGTCTATGAAAAGAAGTAAATGTTTGGGACAGGTGCGTGACCATAACCCCTTTACCAAGAAAAGAAAAGAAAAGAAAAGAAAAGAAAAGAAAAGAAAAGAAAAGAAAAGAAAAGAAAAGAAAAGAAAAGAAAAGAAAAGAAAAGAAAAGAAAAGAAAAGAAAAGAAAAGAAAAGCATCAACTTACAGAATGAAACTGCACAGATTTGAATTAAATTTCTATGAGCTAATTTATATGTATGGGTACATTTTTAGAAAGAAATACTAGAAAGTGAATAGAAATATATCTACACAGTAGCAAAAACTAACCAGTTGACCGGTGTGTCTGCCCAGTCTACTCTTCAGGTGTTCATTCTTTGCAGAGAACCTTAAAATTTTTCCTCTCCACTGCAGGCAGTATGTCAAGATGTCATTGGGCAAATGACATAAATTATGTAATTTAAGTGACACAAATGATGCAAATCTAATAATTTGCACCATTTATGAGACCATGTCACAGCATGCATAACATCACTTGCCTCCCCTGCAGATGCTCTCACTTTCAACTCTCCATTCTTTTTCTTTCAATCAAAAACAGAGGATGTCTTCCAACAGAAAATTGCCTCCTGCAAAGCAGTCCCCACTGCCATCCCAAAAGGCAGCTGAAGTGTCATCACAGTAAGCAATAAATGGTGTTGAATCTGGATAGAATATATATCCTGGAGGGGAAAAAATAAAGATTTCCACCAAAGGTCCACATCAGGGCATACATTTTATTTATATTTAGGTGGCATCTTTTGAATCAGTGCCTCAGCAGGTACCTCAGTACTTAGTTATCACAAGTCAAGTTCAAGTTGTGAACTTGACCTTCATTTTTTGGGGGGGGGTGCATTCAAGAAGGGCTTACATTAATTGATCAGAACAGAAGAAACCGTCGAAAACAAAAACATGAGCCTCAAACATCATGTTGCCAAGTGTGGATGCCTTTGAAGATTGCCAAGACATCATCCAGTGCTTGAGAGTTGTGGCCTGGTAACCCCCCCAGGGGATTCACTCTCGCTTCACTCTCGCT
Organism: Liasis olivaceus; assembly: GCA_030867105.1. Classification (NCBI taxonomy): domain Eukaryota; kingdom Metazoa; phylum Chordata; class Lepidosauria; order Squamata; family Pythonidae; genus Liasis; species Liasis olivaceus. The sequence continues at coordinate 24,139,197 of CM061351.1, read as the reverse complement.
TCTACCATCTCCATCTGTATTTTTTCTTCTCCTTCCTCTTCCTGCTCTTAACCATCTTCATCCTTCTCCTTTGCTATTTCTGCTGGAAGGAAGAGGGTGGGAATATATGTGCATGGATCTATACATTTGCATGTTTCAATGTATGAAAAGGAATAACTGGTATATGCAGATGGGAATCACACAACAGCATGTTTTTAACACTTAATATTAATTAGTAGTTACTAATTTAACTAATATAGTCTTTTTTGACCTGGCCTGGCCTTTTTTGCGGGGAGGGGAGAGTGGGATACATATACACACATATAAAAAATATATGCAGGAAGAGGAATCTTCAGAAATGGTTTCAGCTGGGATTCTTAAACCTAGCTTGACAAGCTGTGTTTATACAGGATTTCTAAAAAATTGTGTAATTCTTCTTACTTTTCTTTGGGCAGGGAGATTGTCTTAAATAAAATTCCTTTCCTGTAAATAGGTTAAATATTTTGCATGGCTGCATGTGCATATCTATGTGTGTGAGAGGTCTCTAAATACTGGCTTACATTTGTTGTTTGTAGTACTACTGGAAATCATTGTCTCTTTTTTTAGAAGGCTGCAAATTCTACCACACTCTATATTAAATATACTCCATAGAGAGGAAAATTATTTGGCATAATAGAAATGATCAGGTATAATTTTAAATAAATGAACATCTTCATGTTCTTTCCATGCCTATAAAGGTCATGCATGCACTGGACTGCAAATATATCAGCTGGCTATCAACAGTGCTCTTTATTATGGATGTCTCTGTGTGTCAAAAATATCCTAATATTATAAAAAAGAAGAGATACAGTTTCTTGAATCATATGGAAAAAGGGCTCTCAAATAACTGAAACAGAAAAATTACAGATTTAGTCATTAAAGGCTCTAATGGTAGCAAATTGTCAGTCAATGGGCCATCAGAAATTCATTAATTCCATTAATTAGCTGAAATTTTCATTAATTTAATTAATTTGCTGAAAATAATTTTATTCAAGTGCTCTGAAGATAACAGATAACATAATTCACTGCCTTTATGATATTTGTATCAATAATATTCTTAAAGTAACATAATAAAAAGCCATTATTTTGTAGCACTGAATGTCAAAATTGATGTTAGCAATATCTGCTGTATTTTGTTTCTGACTGGCATATTAACTCAGGTAAGCATAAGCCCCAACAGGAAGCTTATTTGAGATGATAATCGGATCTGTCATAAAAGTGGTCACCAATTGTACAAACCAATATGTTGTCTTTTTCAAACTTGCATTAATTTGAACATTTGTCTTAAAATAGTCAAAATCTCACTGTGCTTCCAGCATTCAAATGGTTCTCATCATCATATGGAAATGTCCTGGTACCCTTCACTTCAAGGCAACCTGATCTTCTGCTTTAGATGGCTGGAAGGTTGTATTGACTGAACCAAGGATCACACTTTAGCTTGCAGCCAGGCAGATCAAGTTGATGCAAATTATGTTTTTCTGGGGCTTTTCCAATAACTGTACCCCTTCCCCCAATATCACCTCTTCCCCCAGAACAGTTTCTTAACCATACAACAAGCAAATCCTGGTAAATTTCAAACACAGAGAGCCGACCATAGGAGACCCACTGATCTTTGCTTCTGCTCTGGAGTGTTGGGTCTTTAGTTCAAGATCAGAATGCTTTAAAAGACCACTTGAGTATTTATTATTATTTTTAGTACATGACTATTGATCTGGAAAATGGACAGGTTTTTTTTTTTTTTAAATCTAGAAAAGCAATAGTCCTGTGTTGAAACAAAAACAAAAAAAGAGAAACACATCTCAGCAGATTGATCATCTACCTGTACGTTAAGCTTCTAGTCTCCCTCACAGCTCTATTCAAAATGGCCATAGAGGGTATGGCCCAAGAAAGGGCGTACCCCCAGTAAATTAAAGTGGCCAATGGGAGCTTGGCAACTCCTTTCCCTGACTATGTCATTTTCATGCTCCTCCCTGAGGTGCCCTAGATCAGTGCTTCTCAGCCTTGACAACTTTAAGATGTGTGGGCTTCAACTCCCAGAATTCCTTAACTAGCACAGTGGCTGGGAAATGCTGGGAGTTGAAATCCACACATCTTAAATTTGACAAGGTTGAAAAACACTGCCCTAGATTGTCCCATGGAAATGTTTGTATCAGGATAAGAAGGAAAAAAGCACTTTCACATTGAAACCCCTAAAACCAACTTCAGGCTGCTTCAGCAGTGGGCTGGGGATGGAATGGCGGCAAAGTCGAAAGGATCGTAAGGCATCTTCATGCCATGGTGAGCAGGATGTGAGGATAAGCCTATAATTTCTGAAGAAACTTTGGATCCTATGCTGTCCGTACTTATGAGGAGATCGTATACCCCACATCAGCAAACAGTTTATCTCTTGGTTCTTGATATTTAATGCTATAGATTTCAATAAAGCAGCTGTATTAATCTGTTCTGGGGAAAATGACAAAGAAACCTGCAGTACCTTTACAAATGAACAATTGATAAAGTAAGTTACTTTTCACAAAAGTTTATGCTAAAATAAAGGAGTACCCTTTAATAAACCCAAGATTCTTTGCTATTTCACTTTTAAATAACAGCTGTGGGTCCTCCAGTTGTTGCTGAACTATACTTCCCAGTGTTTATCTATTGGACATGATGGGACTACAGAGAGTTTAATTTCAGCAATATCTGGAGGACCATAGAATTTGCCCACTTCTGTTTTGGGGATTCTTACTAGCCAGTTCCAGACTCCAGGAAAAGGATTTTTATAGAATCTTCAAACTTGTATTTATCCTAAAGGAAGAAAAACATGAATTTTAAACAATCTCTCTTCAGAAGATTATACTCCCCCTTCCCCTCAAAACTCACCAAAGGGTCCTCATCTGTCTCCAAAAGAAAGGTTAACCTTTTCTCGGATAAATACAGGTGAAACTCGAAAAATTAGAATATTGGGCAAATGTTCATCTATGTCAGTATGGCAACTCAAAAGGTGAAACCAATATATGAGATAGACGCATTACATGCAAAGCGAGATATGTCAAGCCTTACTTTGGTATAATTGTGATGATTATGGCGTACAGCTTATGAAAACCCCAAATTCACAATCTCAGAAAATTAGAATAGTGTGAAAAGGTTCAATATTCTAGGCTCAAAGTGTCCCCCTCTAATCAGCTAATGAATCCATAACACCTGCAAAGGGTTCCTGAGCCTTGAAATGGTCTCTCAGGCTGGTTCAGTAGGAATCACAAGCATGGGGAAGACTGCTGACCTGATAGTTGTGCAGAAAATCATCATTGACACCCTCCATAAGGAGGGAAAGCCCCAAAAGGTCATTGCAAAAGAAGTTGGATGTATCAAAGCACATCAATAGAAGGTTATGTGGAAGGGAAAAGTGTGGTAGAAAAAGGTGCACAAGCAGCAGGGATGACCGCAGCCTGGAGAGGATTGTCAGGAAAAGGCCATTCAAAAGTGTTGGGGACTTTCACAAGGAGTGGACTGAGGCTGGAGTTAGTGCATCAAGAGCTACCACACACGGACGGATCCTGGACATAGGCTTCAAATGTCGTATTCCTCTTGTCAAGCCGCTCCTGAACAACAAACAACGTCAGAAGTGTCTTACCTGGGCTACAGAAAAAAAGAACTGGTCTGTTGCCCAGTGGTCCAAAGTCCTCTTTTCTGATGAGAGCAACTTTTGCATCTCATTTGGGAACCAAGGACCCAGAGTCTGGGGGAAGAATGGAGAGGCACACAATGCACGATGCTTGAAGTCCAGTGTAAAGTTTCCACAGTCTGTGTTGATTTGGGGAGCCATGTCATCTGCTGGTGTTGGTCCACTGTGCTTCATTAAGTCCAGGGTCAACGCAGCCGTCTACCAGGAGATTTTGGAGCACTTCATGCTTCCTTCCGCAGACGAGCTTTATGGGGATGCTGACTTCATTTTCCAGCAGGACTTGGCACCTGCCCACACTGCCAAAAGTACCAAAACCTGGTTCAGTGACCATGGGATTACTGTGCTTGATTGGCCAGCAAACTCGCCTGACCTGAACCCCATAGAGAATCTATGGGGCATTGCCAAGAGAAAGATGAGGGACATGAGACTGAACAATGCAGTGGAGCTGAAGGCCGCTATTGAAGCATCCTGGTCTTCCATAACACCTCAGCAGTGCCACAGGCTGATAGCATCCATGCTATGCCGTATTGTGGCAGTCATTGCCGCAAAAGGGGCCCAAACCAAGTACTGAGTACATATGCATGCTTATACTTTGCAGAGGTCCGATATTGTTCTATTTCCAATCCTTGTGTTATTGATGTCATGTAATATTCTAATTTTCTGAGATTGTGAATTTGGGGTTTTCATAAGCTGTATGCCATAATCATCACAATTATACCAAAGTAAGGCTTGACATATCTCGCTTTGCATGTAATGCGTCTATCTCATATATTGGTTTCACCTTTTGAGTTGCCATACTGACATAAATGAACATTTGCATGATATTCTAATTTTTCGAGTTTCACCTGTAGAGTAATGTCCTTTTGGAAGGTGGCCTTCATTATTCCTGCTGAGAACAGAATTACAAATCACTGCATAAGAACTACAATGATCTGAAACCAGGTAATCATTTTAAGAATTCCACAGGCATCACATCTTTTGTATTCATCCTAATATCATCTTAATATCACCCTGCTCATTTTAGAATTTAGTGCATTATGTTCAAAAGCTACAGTTAATGACAATCCAGATATTATTCTGCAGCACAGATTCTAATAAAAAAGACCCTGACTTCTTGTACTTTTAAAAGAGTGATACAGATGTTACCCAGGAAGCTGTAATTCAGAACTTTGTGGGTGGAAAGAAGAGGTATCGTCCTCCTCAATAAATGTGCCAGTTGTTAGAGTTTTAAAAATATTAAAGTTAAAAAAAAATAAGATTGAATTTTCAACAGAAATTAAGATTGAATTTTCAAACCTACTTACCTTAAAGTAAGAAGGGTGAGCTCTATTGACAGGCAATGAAGCAGCTCCCTTGGGCAAACATCTTCCCTGCAAACTTTTGTATTCTGTCCACAGATATCAAGGACAGGAACGACTTGTAATATATGATTTTGGAGGTGGAATTCTTCAGGACTCTGTCCAGTCACATACTGGGAAACTTTAAATGTCCGAGGAAGCCTATTAGCAACACCTTAATACCTGCAATAGTTAGAACATAAGGTGGGTATTTGGAAAAATGCAGAAAAGTAAGGAATCTCATCTTCTACATTGATCTTCTCTTTTCATACAAAGGCCCTTTGGATATTAATTCATTAAGAAATAAGCAAGTCTGATTCACATAGTCATAAGAGCCCTGAACCAGCATACTACAAGAACACAGATACTTCTATTCATGCTTAAGAAATCTCTGATTGTTCCAGAAAAGATGTAACTGTTCCAGAATTTTTGAAGCAATAGGCTTTCTTCTTATTTTACCTCCCCCACAAACCTTTGGGAAAATAAAAATGTAATTGTAGATTTTTTTAAAGCACTGTTTAACTAAAGGCTTACTATGCCATTCCCCACTTCTACTGCCTTGAGGTGTAGCTGATGACAGAAAACAAATCCACCACTCGCAAGTATCTTTGACAAAAGTATGCCCTGAGTTTCTTCTGTTAAACAAACAGTATAACAGTAAATGCTTGGGCCACCGGAAGAAAGAAATACATTCTTATCCATTTAGCTTGCTCTCTGTACAGGAACTATATGAACTGATATATAAAAGTCTTAAATAAAACTGTGTTTATTACATAGATTAAGAAAGCATTTTGGGGAGTAAATACCAGGCAGCAATACATGAACACTTTTCTTTCCAAATTTGTAATTTTAAAAAGCTATCTTTTTATGACCTGGGTGGGGGAGAAGGAGGCAGAAGACCTTAAAAAATGGCAAAACGTTGTTTCTGAAATTTTCTGTTTCTCTCCCATGCCTTCACTTCTCTTGGCCCAAAGAAGTGTCCACTGTGCTGGAGGATGGGCACTTTCTCTCCCAATGCAATTTCAGCAGAGCTTCCGGGTGAATGAATGAACTGGAATTGAGATAGACTTTCTTTTTCTCTTCCATGCAGAACTTCTGTTTGCTCTTCCATGACCTACTGTCAGGCCCGGCCCAAGAACAACAGCGAAACAGTCCAGTTGAGTTCAGTTCCTTTATTTGCTTATCCCATATAGACAGAATCTTGCCAGACTAAATCTATACTACTGCAACTAGTGGATACACCCTGGGAGTTTCTAGGGAGTGGCTATCCTGAACCTCTTATGTTTCCCACACTGCACCTCTGGACTGGCTGGTCCCCTCAAAAGCTTCACTTTTATAATCAACTGTACTGTCAGGCCCAGCCCAAGAACAATGGTGAAACAGTCCAGTTGAGTTCAGTTCCTTTATTTGCTTATACCTTATAGACAGAATCTTGCCAGACTTAATCTATACTACTGCAACTAGTGGATACACCCTGGGAGTTTCTAGGGAGTGGCTATTCTGAACCTCTTATGTTTCCCACACTGCACCTCTGGACTGTGTTGTCTTTTGTCTCCTCTCCTTTCCTGGAATACACCCCCTCCTTCCTGATAGCCTTGCTCTCTGCTGCAATCCACCAGATCTACATCTTGCTCTATTGCTTCCCCAGTCCAGTCCTAATGTAAACTTATTGTGTATTCATGACTTAGTTGTTTGCAGGAATATGAGGGAAGGTAGATTGGAATCTATTAAATATATAATTTCTGTCATTAAACTGAACATGAAATAGCTGATGAAAGGGAATGTATGAACCAATTGTTTCTAGAACTGCTGTCAAGATCCCAGTAGAACTATCTACATCAGTACAGGTAGTCCCTGGGTTAAGAATGCCCAGTTTACAGATGATCCATAGTTAAGAATGGAGCCTATTGTAGCAAAATTTGAGTTAAATACACAATGGTTCAAGTTAATTACACAATACTACTTATACAGTATTATACAATAGTACTGTTCTGGCTTACATACAAATTTGACTTAAGGACAGACCTTGGGAACAGAACTTGTTCTTAAACTGGGGACCACCTGTACTTCAGATGGCACAAAATGGTTTTAAAATTAATAACACAAAGAGAGGCATCAGCTTTAACAGTACTATGAAAGGTTAGGAAGGACAGAGGGTTCCTAAATGATTATAACTCAATACAGAAACTGTCTGATGAAACAGAGTCATATGCAATAGTGAGTAATGTATAAAACCAATTGTTATTATTTTACCATCAGTGTGCATAGTGCTTTAATCCAATATAAGAGAGGGTTGCACAATATGCTCAGCAGCACCAGGATGAACCATGAGTAAATTCCTTACCCAGGATCTGGCACCAGATAACTATGCAAATGATGGAAAGACCCAGTTTGCTAGGGAGCAGTTATCGTGGCCTGTAGCCATCTTTGCAGCCATCTTTGCAATGGTGGACATCTGTCTTTCCCTGCCTTTTCCATAATGGTCAAAGCACATCCACCCACAGTACCCACAGTAACCTGCAGAGCAACTGCAGATTGGATGGGACTTCACTTCTCACATCCACTTTCTGTTGCCATTTCATTCTCCCCAAAGTTTCTACAGCAGTTAAAAGAAAAGAAATAAGTGATAAAACCAGAGAAGCCACATGTAGCGGCTGCTCTACCATTTTTTCTCTGTATTTGGAGTGTAGAAGAAAGGGTTAACATCTGCCAGGTTCATACAAAATGGGGAGCCAGAGGAACTTAACTTACCTAGCAATAAGCATTAGGTATCACGTTGGTTAAAGACTGGGGTTAAGATGATCCAGTTTAATTACATTTTATTCCAAGTTCAAGTTTCAAAGGACGTCTTAGGTCTTTGAAATGACCTGGTTTCTCATATAGAAGTACAAATCTCTGCCCTGAGGAAGTTTCTGTCAGAGAAGAGACAACATGGGGAAAGGAAAAGGATGTAGGCTTAAATAGGGGAAGGATTATAGACATAAAGGCTTAGTATTACCAACATCTCTATAAGAAAAGTAGCATTTTAATTAGAAGCAGAAGTTGCATGACTTCGAGGCAATTAAGACAGAAAGAGATAGAGATCTTTGAAGTGACTTAAGTTCTAGTTCAGTACCAACTAAATATGAGGTAGCAAGAACAGCATGAAATTTTATTAAAAATGCTTTAAAAAAGGGTAAAGTACAATTATGTACAGGTGAAACTCGAAAAATTAGAATATCGTGCAAATGTTCATTTATGTCAGTATGGCAACTCAAAAGGTGAAACCAATATATGAGATAGACGCATTACATGCAAAGCCAGATATGTCAAGCCTTACTTTGGTATAATTGTGATGATTATGGCGTACAGCTTATGAAAACCCCAAATTCACAATCTCAGAAAATTAGAATAGTGTGAAAAGGTTCAATATTCTAGGCTCAAAGTGTCCCCCTCTAATCAGCTAATGAATCCATAACACCTGCAAAGGGTTCCTGAGCCTTTCAATGGTCTCTCAGGCTGGTTCAGTAGGAATCACAAGCAGGGGAAAGACTGCTGACCTGACAGTTGTGCAGAAAACCATCATTGACACCCTCCATAAGGAGGGAAAGCCCCAAAAGGTAATTGCAAAAGAAGTTGGATATATCAAAGCACATCAATAGAAGGTTATGTGGAAGGGAAAAGTATGGTAGAAAAAGGTGCACAAGCAGCAGGGATGACTGCAGCCTGGAGTGGATTGTCAGGAAAAGGCCATTCAAAAGTGTTGGGGACTTTCATGAGGAGTGGACTGAGGCTGGAGTTAGTGCATCAAGAGCCACCACACACGGACGGATCCTGGACATGGGCTTCAAATGTCGAATTCCTCTTGTCAAGCCGCTCCTGAACAACAAACAACGTCAGAAGTGTCTTACCTGGGCTACAGAAAAAAAGAACTGGTCTGTTGCCCAGTGGTCCAAAGTCCTCTTTTCTGATGAGAGCAACTTTTGCATCTCATTTGGGAACCAAGGACCCAGAGTCTGGAGGAAGAATGGAGAGGCACACAATGCACGATGCTTGAAGTCCAGTGTGAAGTTTCCACAGTCTGTGTTGATTTGGGGAGCCATGTCATCTGCTGGTGTTGGTCCACTGTGCTTCATTAAGTCCAGGGTCAACGCAGCCATCTACCAGGAGATTTTGGAGCACTTCATGCTTCCTTCCGCAGACAAGCTTTATGGGGATGCTGACTTCATTTTCCAGCAGGACTTGGCACCTGCCCACACTGCCAAAAGTACCAAAACCTGGTTCAGTGACCATGGGATTACTGTGCTTGATTGGCCAGCAAACTCGCCTGACCTGAACCCCATAAGAATCTATGGGGCATTGCCAAGAGAAAGATGAGGGACATGAGAACGAACAATGCAGCGGAGCTGAAGGCCGCTATTGAAGCATCCTGGTCTTCCATAACACCTCAGCAGTGCCACAGGCTGATAGCATCCATGCCACGCCGCATTGCAGCAGTCATTGCTGCAAAAGGGGCCCAAACCAAGTACTGAGTACATATACATGCTTCTACTTTGCAGAGGTCCGATATTGTTCTATTTCCAATCCTTGTGTTATTGATGTCATGTAATATTCTAATTTTCTGAGATTGTGAATTTGGGGTTTTCATAAGCTGTATGCCATAATCATCACAATTATACCAAAGTAAGGCTTGACATATCTGGCTTTGCATGTAATGCATCTATCTCATATATTGGTTTCACCTTTTGAGTTGCCATACTGACATAAATGAACATTTGCACGATATTCTAATTTTTCGAGTTTCACCTGTATTTCTATTTTACCAAGGTTGTAAGTCAGCTAGTTGTTTTTAAGTAGCTGAGTATCTTACATATTCTTTGTTATTCTGTGGGATGATTTTGTATATATCCTTTGGAACCTTTGCATTAACAGCTGTAATTGCACACACCGAATTATATCTACAAAAAGAAAGGGTGTTGAGATAATTTATGCCATATCTTGTTCTTTGTTTTGCTTGATTAGTCTTCTTAATAAAATATACTTGCTTGTTTTGTCAAAACTGCCTTCTCAGTTCACTAAACCTTATTGTTCTTAAAGCTAGATAGAATATTTTATTGACCAGAATTTGAGAAGATGACAAGAGTCATTTAAAGTCCTTTGACATTCATTAAGGCAATCTGTCACTGTTACATGTTGATGATTTAGGGCGATTTCCTGATGGGGCTGCATATCCAATTGGAAACGGCAATGATACAAACACACCTGCCAATCCGATGCTGCTGCAGCTAATAGCTTGCTAAAGAAATCCTTTCCCATAGATTCTGTCATTCGGGAATAGCCATAAAAAGGCAGGCAGTGTGGCTTTATATCACTTCCTTGCGCTGTGAAGCACATCTCTGCTGACATTGGACTCAGCCTCAGCTCTCCCGCCTCCCAGCTCATGTTTTCCACCTGTAGTGACACATTGGCTGGACTGAGCCAAGAAGCTTATGTGCAGTAATCCTGGATGCCTGGATCAGTAGCTTTGAAGTGGATGAGAGAAAGCATAGGAGAATAGCACCAATTTATTTATTTCATTTTTATGTCCTTGAAGAGAGGGAAGAAGTGTTCTGGTGTGAACTGGAAGACAGGACAATGCATGAGGACATCCTTTGCCCTCTGCTATGCAGTGCAAAGCAGTAGCATTGATTGGCAAGTAGTTTCTTGCATGGTAACAACACGCCCTGTTCTCATTGCATTCTGATGCTTAAAGTTCCGTCACATGTTCCGAGTATTAACAATTAATTAATTAAATAAGTATTAACAATGTTAAGAGGCCTTTGAATCAGAATAGAAAGATGAAGGGGCATCGAGGTTGGTTGTTCCTTTACAAAATGATTTTTCTCCCACCGCTAGTTTGAGACACCCAGAGCTTTTCTTTCTTGTGGGTATTTGATATGATTTGATAGGGATGAATAGTCTCTCTCATACACATATACACATAGGTATAATTTGTAACTCACCTTCTTCCTCTTAGTTCAGACCCATAGCACAACCCTCTTATGCTCCTCTCTGCAAGCCACTTTTAGAACTCAATGGCTCTTTTACCAAACACACTTAACTCATTTAGCACTGACCTGGTAAAATCTCTTTCTGTTTTGACAGCACACAATTATACACAATTATATGAGTAAAATAAAACAAAACACAGAATACGGAATTTCCAATCACTTTCTCCAGGAAATGCCTAGTGTTCCATCACACTGCATCGGAAAAGAATAGGGAATTATATCACTCTCCTTCCACACTGGCCAGGTAGACAGCAGTGAACTTGGCTTGTTCAGTGCGGCCAATCAGTGTTCAGGATGTGCTCCACAATAGAAGGGATGGCTTTGTCAACCACCTTCCCTAGCAGGGTTTAGATCAGGTTTTCCCAATCTTGATAACTTCTAGATGTCTAGACTTCAACTCCCCTAATTCTCAGCAATGGCCATTCTGACTGGGGAGTTCTGTGAGTTGCTCTACACTTCTGGAAATTGCCAAGATTGGGAAACACTGATTTAGATGTTCCCAAGGTATGAGTGACAAAATGAAGCTAATTTAATCCTGAATATGACTGGATCTATTTTGGATTACATTTTACCATTTTTGGCTAGACTAGGTGGATTGCCTGCTTGGTGTTACCATAGCACATTTGTTCTTAGATTTATATCCTGTCTTTCCTCCCATACATAGTACTTCCTATGCTGATTTTATTGCCACAGCAACATTGGGCAGAGAGATAGTGACTGGTTTAGAATACCAGGTTGACGAGGCACCTTTTCTTGATCTCTAGCAATGTTGGTTTCCTTAGACTGGCCCAAAGACATCTAGTAAGTTTCCATGGGACTTGAATTTTGGTTTCCTTGATTCTAATTCAGCATCCTAATGTCAGCAATCTTTTGGCTAACAAGGTAAAATGCTGTAGAATATATTGCCCTGTACATGAAGGTTTAGATAGATACATTTATTGTAGCAAAGCTAGGGAGCCCTTTTGAAAAACTCCAACAACTGGTGTATATCAGGTGCAAGCTTCATTAATTACAATGCTCAAATACCTTGCCCACTCTGTGTAAAGGCCAAGAAGCAAATTTCTTGAGGTTCTGTTCCTTGCTTTGTAACAACCTGATCTAGTATCAGGTTGCTTACATTTGGCCATATGAGAACTAACTTTCACGCCTAACTATTACACCACAGTAGCTCTCCAATTAAACCCTCCACCAAGGGAAGAAGCCCTTCCGTGTAATATAATTAATGTTTACTTTGAAATAAGCCATACCACATTTAAATGGGAATCTTTGGTTTTGATTTTCATAACCTGATATCTTCCACAACCTGGATAACAATGCCCATTACCTCTTACCCATTGACCATACCAATTATGACTTAAATATTGTCCAATACTTCTGTAAAATATCAGATTGAGGATTATTTGTTCTAATAGGTATTTTAGGATTACAACCTAAGTCAGCTGTGGATGTATATCTGGTGTCTGTGATGGCTTTAATATTATATTCAGTGGTAAGAATGAGCCCTTCCTTAACATAGTTATTTGAAATAAAACCCCACTGAGCTCCTTAGAATTTTAATAACTCCAGAAGTGCCAATAGATCTTTCTGCAGCCATTTATAAAGCTTTAATCCACTGTATTCAAGAGTAATTGGAATATGAAATGTAATCAAATAGTAACTAACATATGCTCTATGAAATAAGAGTTAAAAAGCTAAGCCATTAAAATATTTTATTAGTGTTTTTTACCATTTAAAATATTGCTTTCAGTGTATGGGTAGGGTTAGGAATTCCCAAGGTGAAAAGGTGCATATAACTTTTAGGCTCATTAAAAGATCATTTATAAAGATAAATTCTTTGCAACATCTGATTAATATATGCATTCCACCAGCACAATAAATGAAGAGCTATTTAGGATTTTGCATATTAAATTACAGCATTCAATTTAGGTTGGCCATCTTTTACTTAGTACTATTTTTGTAAAGGTTGGTTGGCCTTGCATGTTCACTTACTACAGTCTTCCCTGGTGTGATGCACTTTATAACTGTTTTACTGTCCCTGTGATTATGATCCAACATGGCTAATGGAGTTGTAGTATCAGACACTTGGAAAGTGCCAGGTTGGAATAGATTGAATTACTGCCATTGCAATCCCATTTTTCCCCACTTGCTTTAGTCCATGTGATGCGTCTAGTACATGTGACCTTCCTATCTTAACAGCATCATAGAATTACTCTACCTTAGGTCCACCAGATTTGGATGGCAAAAATCCAGTTGACCACCAGATGGAAACCAAGAGTTAAAAAAAAAAAACACTGTTTGCTCTCAACTCCCACACTGGATTTTTACAGCTGCTTCTTCCTTTCCCAGGGAGCCAGGCTGCCTCTCAGCCTGCCTGCCTGCTTGCCTTCTCCTCCTTGTTCACCTCAAGGAAAAGTTTATCTGAGGTCAGAAGCTGAACTGATGAAGGTCAGTTCAAGGCACCATATTCTCCTTGAATGCACTAGCATTTCAAATTCAAACAGGAGTTGCCCACATAATTAAACAAATTTGTTACATTCTCATCACATCCCTTCCAGTCCTTAAACATTTAAACAAAGTGTATGTCCTGAACCTCATAACAGCAGCCTGAAGATACTGTAAGAACTGTGCAGAATTGGTATTGTGAATTGTAAGCTCACAAGCCTTCTACAACCTCATGGCATGCTCTTTTGTGATTCCCCATCAGAATGGCCACTGATAATGTTCACTGGGCATGATAGGAAATGTAATACAACTCACCAGAATGTATTAATTGGAAGAATACGTTAAACAGCAGGAAAGGGGAAGCTGTTGAGGCTTTTCTGTCAATTACAATATTTCTGAATTTCCAAAATAGAAAATCCTTAAGTTATGAACATTCAGAATCTTTCTCTTTATAGTGTATCTCAATTATATAGTACTGTTATTGGAGTAATAGCAGTTTTGCCTTCTTTAAAACTAAGAACTTTATCTGGAGATGTGAACAATTAGTCAGCAAAATATGGTAAGTAAGAGGAGCCAGAATTCAATACTTCTGGAAAGAATAAAGGTCAGCAAGACTTGCTTGTGAGGTCAGACATATAAATCATTCAATATTGTGTGGCAGTAAAATTCATTTCTACAATGATTGACCAAGTAGGATCTTAGATTAATCCTTTATTTGGCTAAATTCAAATATCACGTTTCTTGAGCTCACTGTGCAGTGGGGGAGTAAATAAAATTGAAGGTAGTTTGTATCTGGCCAACATTTTCTTCTTTATTTCTGAAAAATGGGGGAAAAAACCCAACAAACAATACAGGGTTGAAAGCAGCAACAACTAACAGTGCATAATAAAGCAAATGGAGGAGGAGGGAATATAAAATAGAATATAAATATGTAATCTGGATACAAATATTTTAAACATTCATATTTGGTATTCCTGTCTAAACCCACATTTCCACAGATGAAAACAATCTATTAGGAAAACATTTTAATATAGCTGACAGGAAGAACATTTATGAGCATTAGGGATTATAAACAGTGAACTACTCCAGATTAATTATAGAAGTTTGCTGAGCAAATTTTCAATTTCTTCAAAAAATTTCGACCAAAAGTACCAGCAAACTGAGCATCGTCACCCAAGATGATTAGCATTAGGCAATCTTATGAATTGAACTGCTGGTATAAAATTGCAAAACTGGAACTATGATTTGGATGTTAGCATTTTAATCCTTGGTGTTGGAACAGCATTCGGACGAGACAGCTGGCAGTCACTGCCCTAGTGAAATATTAGGAAATCAGTCTACACAGATGGTAAGAAAACTTTCAAGGCTAAAGTTCAAGAATGCAGCTGACTGAATAGTTTTGTCCCTTGCACAATTCCCACTCATTTCAAAAGAGAGGTATCCTTTTTGGTAAATTTGGACTTCAGTAAAAAGAAGCAGAGAGCAATACTATCTAGAATTTCAGAATAGGGAAAGCATATAATCAAAACACATCTGGGGCTTGTTCAGTTGGGAGACCAATTCCTTGTTTATGCACTTTAGCATCACAGAGTACATACATGCTAATTGTTATGTGGCAATTTGCATCACAGCAATTAACTCAGGAGCAAATAACATAGTATAAAGGGCTGTGAGAATAACCTTGGGAGACAGGAGGAAAAACCGCAGCCAGGGCAACAATCAGAGATATCTCAGCCCACAGAATGAATGGACATGGAGAAAGTGTCTCACAAAGGACCCTCCCTAGTTCTCTGAAAAGTAGAGACAAGGCAGGGGAGAAGTGCTTTCAGACTTGCAGGATTCTGTTACCATAGCCTTACAATAAAGGTATGTTTATTTTTATTTATTTTATGTTATTTATCAAATTGATACGACCACCCATCTCACAAAACGTTACTCTGGGTGGCATACAATAATTAAGTAAAACAATAAATATATAAAAATAATAACTATTAAAAATATAAGACAGTCATTATTAAAAAATAAAAAGAGGCACAGGAGAGAGCGAATATTAGCTACAATGATGGAGCCATCGTAGAATGTCACTGGTCCCCTGGGACTCCCAGGCCTGATGACATAGTCAGGTCTTGAAGGACTTCCAGAACATTAACAGGGATAGAGCTAACCTCACTTTGGGGGGGGGGGATGTTCCATAAGGTGGGTGCCACAGCAGAGGAGGCCAGTCTCCTGGGACCTGCCAAGTGTAAGTCCCTAGAAGACGGGACCCGCAGCATGCCTTCTCTGCCAGATCTAATGGAATGGGCAGACATAATTGGGGGGAGACAGTCCTTCAGATAACCTGGTCCCATGCCAAGAAGGGCATTAAAGGTTAAAATCAGCACCTTGAATTGGACCTGGAAGCAAAGTGGCAACCAATGCAGCTCGCGGAGCAGAGATCTGACATGTACTGAAAACACAGCATTTGTTAGACATAATTCCAGACAACATAAATGAAAAATATTATAATTTACTAAGATACATGTTGACCGCAGCAAGAATAAGCCTAACACTACATTGGAAAAGAGATAGCTTGTCTATAATACCAGACTGGAAGACTAAAATTGGAGAATATGCTACAATGGCAAAATTTACAGTATATATTCACTATAAAAGTTTAACTGAATTCAAATAGGAATGGCTCCCTTATATACAATATATTACAGTGCAAGGCAGACGTCTGGAATATGGTTTTTAGGACTCAAAGAGAAACTAACGACAGTTAATTTACTTTTTCTTTTTTTTCACTATGGTTTTTTAAAATTCAAATGTAGCAGTCTGAATTTTTAAAAAGTAACATCTCGTGAACAAAAGACTGTGGCAGGAAGCAGCATCGCATATTTACTTTTTTGGTAGATCATTGTTTTGTGATGAGCCATGCCCAACTGGACAGCGATGTTATAAATGGCAAGCCTTAGCTCACGAGGCAACCATTATGTGAAAGCATCTTCATCATGTTCTCAAAATTTCCAGTTTGCCCACTGGATCAGAAGACATGACTATCCCTGAAGTAAATCATCACTTCTTACAATCTATTACATCAATATAATGTTAATAATTTAATACTATGCAGTAGATGGAAAGAAAGAGAGAAAGATGGATATACATAAGTGCATTTTTGCCTGAAAAAAGGGAGACATTTTGTATCTAGATATTGGATCTCTTCTTTGTTCCTGTTCTTTCTGCTCTGCATTCTCAGTTGGAAGAATCTTCAGCTTAAAGGAAATACAGTACTCCCTTCTTCTCTTTTCCCTCACCATAAGAAGAGAAGTCTTAGAGATGCTAACTTCTTATTTATAGTATCCTTAACAAACTATATAGTATATTTATTTATAGTATCCTTAATAAACTTTGCTTGTCCTTTTGGACCTCAAGCATCTATCTCTGGATACTCTTAATGGGCTTTTACTTATATATGTATCCAGGGAGTGAACTAGAGAGTTCCCCCAAAGTTTTTCTTAACAGTTGGGTCAACCACAGATGTTTTAAGAAGAAAGAAGTCTAAAAATTTGTCCTGGAAGTGACCTGATATATAACATTCCCTACATCCTTCACCTCATTATTTTCTGTTCATATTAATATTTAATTTCCTAGCCTTAGACCTCCAGCAGTATTCCATCTATATCTATTTGAGGAATTTGGAGACATGTCCAATGAACATAGGCACTAAACTATTTATTTAATGTGGCAGCATTGGGATATAAATAAAAGTAGGATGTGCACATTCTTGTTTTAAATTTTCTGACTATTTTAACGTTGCTAGTCTACTGTTTCCCCTTCATGGATCACTGCCTTGTCGTGGCAAAGGGGCTTGTGTAACTCAGTGAAGCCATGAGCTATACCGTGCAGGGCCACCCAAGACGGACAGGTCATGACAGAGAGTTCTGACAAAATGTGGTCCACTGGAGAAGGAAATGGCAACCCACTCCAGTATCCTTGCCAAGAAAACCCCATGGACAATGTTAAAAGGCTAAAAGATATGACACCGGAAGATGAGCCCCTCAGGTCGGAAGGTGTCCAATATGCTACTGGGGAAGAGCGGAGGGCAATTCCAAGTAGCTCCAGAAAGAGTGAAGCGGCTGGGCCAAAGCCAAAAGGACGTTCAGCTGTGGATGTATCTGGAAGCGAAAAGAAGGTCCGATGCTGTAAAGAACAATATTGTATAGGTACGTGGAATGTAAGATCCATGAACCAAGGCAAGCTGGATGTGGTCAAACATGAGATGACAAGATTGAACGTCGACATCTTGGGAATCAGCGAATTGAAATGGACGGGAATGGGTGAATTTAATTCAGGTGACCACTATATCTACTACTATGGGCAAGAAACCCTTAGAAGAAACGGAGTTGCACTCATAGTCAATAAGAGAGTGGGAAAGGCAGTAATGGGGTACAACCTCAAAAACGACAGAATGATCTCAGTGCGTATCCAAGGAAAACCATTCAACATCACGGTAATCCAAGTCTATGCCCCAACCACTGATGCCGAAGAAGCTGAAGTTGACCGGTTCTATGAAGACCTACAAGACCTTCTAGAACTAGCACCAAAAAAAGATGTCCTTTTCATCATAGGGGATTGGAATGCTAAAGTAGGAGGTCAAGGAGTAATCGGAATAACAGGCAAGTTTGGCCTTGGAGTACAAAATGAAGCAGGGCAAAGGCTAATAGAGTTCTGTCAAGAGAACAAGCTAGTCATAGCAAACACTCTTTTCCAACAACACAAGAGACGACTCTACACATGGACATCACCAGATGGTCAATACCGAAACCAGATTGATTACATACTTTGCAGCCAAAGATGGAGAAGCTCTATACAGATGGCAAAAACAAGATCAGGAGCTGACTGTGGCTCAGATCATGAGCTTCTTACTGCAAAATTTAGGCTTAAATTGAAGAATGTAGGGAAAACCACTAGACCACTCAGGTATGACTTAGATCATATTCCATGTGAGTACACAGTGAAGGTGATGAATAGATTTAGAGGATTAGATTTGGTAGACAGAGTGCGTGAAGAACTATGGACGGAGGTCTGTAACATTGTACAAGAGGCAGCAACTAAAACCATCCCAAAGAAAAAGAAATGCAAGAAAGCAAAATGGCTGTCTGATGAGGCTTTACAAATAGCTGTGGAAAGAAGGAATGCGAAAAGCAAGGGTGAAAGGGAAAGATATAAGCAACTGAATGCAGATTTCCAGAGAATAGCAAGAAGAGATAAGAAGGCCTTCTTAAATGAACAATGCAAAGAAATTGAAGAAAACAATAGAATGGGGAAGACTAGAGATCTCTTCAAGAAAATTGGAGATATCAAAGGAACGTTTAGTGCAAAGATGGGCACGATAAAGGACAAAAAAGGCAGGGACCTAACAGAAGCAGAAGAGATTAAGAAGAGGTGGCAAGAATACACAGAAGAACTATACAAGAAAGATCTTAATGTCCCTGATGTCCATGCTGGTGTGGTCACTGACCCTGAGCCAGACATACTAGAGAGTGAAGTCAAGTGGGCCTTAGGAAGCGTTGCTAACAACAAAGCTAGTGGAGATGACAGTATTCCAGCTGAGTTATTTAAAATACTAAAAGACGATGCTGTTAAAGTGCTGCACTAAATATGCCAGCAAGTTTGGAAAACGCAACAGTGGCCATGGGATTGGAAAAGGTCAGTTTACGTTCCAATTCCAAAGAAGGGCAATGCCAAAGAATGCTCAAACTATCGCACAATTGCACTAATTTCACATGCTAGCAAGGTTATGCTCAAAATCCTACAAGCTAGGCTTCAGCAGTACGTGAACCGAGAACTACCGGATGTACAAGCTGGGTTTCGAAGAGGCAGAGGAACTAGAGATCAAATTGCCAACATTCGCTGGATCATGGAGAAAGCACGAGAGTTCCAGAAAAGCATCTACTTCTGCTTCATTGACTATGCAAAAGCCTTTGATTGTGTGGATCACAACAAACTGTGGCAAATTCTGAAAGAGATGGGGATACCAGACCACCTTACCTGTCTCCTGAGAAATCTGTATGCGGGCCAAGAAGCAACAGTTAGAACCGGTCATGGAACAACCGATTGGTTCAAAATAGGGAAAGGAGTACGACAAGGCTGTATACTGTCACCCTGCTTATTTAACCTATATGCAGAGTACATCATGAGAAATGCCAGGCTGGAAGAATCACAAGCCGGAATTAAGATTGCAGGGAGAAACATCAATAACCTCAGATATGCAGACGATACCACCCTAATGGCAGAAAGTGAAGAAGAACTAAAGAGCCTCTTGATGAGGGTGAAAGAGGAGAGTGCGAAAGCTGGCTTGAAACTCAACATTAAAAAAACTAAGATCATGGCATCTGGACCCATCAATTCCTGGCAAATAGAAGGGGTAGAAATGGAAGCAGTAACAGACTTCATTTATTTGGGCTCCAAGATCACCGCAGACGGAGACTGCAGCCATGAAATTAAAAGACGCTTGCTCCTTGGGAGGAAAGCTATGGCAAACCTAGATAGCATATTAAAAAGCAGAATCATCACCTTGCCGACAAAGATCCGCATAGTCAAAGCTATGGTTTTCCAGTAGTAATGTATGGCTGTGAGAGCTGGACCATAAAGAAGGCTGAACGCCGAAGAATTGATGCCTTTGAACTGTGGTGCTGGAGAAGACTCTTAAGAGTCCCCTGGACTGCTAGGAGGTCAAACCAGTCAATCTTAAAGGAAATCAACTCTGATTGCTCATTGGAAGGATTGATAATGAAGCTCAAGCTCAGATACTTTGGTCACCTAATGCGAAGAGAGGACTCTTTGGAAAAGACCCTGATGCTGGGAAAGATGGAAGGCAAAAGGAGAAGAGGACGGCAGAGGATGAGATGGCTAGATAGCATCACTGAAGCAATGAGCATGAAATTGAGCAAACTCAGGGAGGCAGTGAAAGATAGGAAGGCCTGGCGCAATATGGTTCATGGGGTCACGAAGAGTCGGACACGACTTAACAACTAAACAACAACAACAACAAGTCTACTGTTTGGCTACGTGGCAATGGATCTCATGAAACCACCTAGACTCAACAAGGATAGGGAACCAAGTTCTTATAGTGGCAGGGTAGCAGTCCACAGACTTGGAGGGAAAAAGTGGAGGGATAGTATCTTTAGCTGTAACATTCTCCCCTTATATCATAGATTCAGTCATAGAATAGGTGCTCTGAAACAGAAGGCCATGGGTTTAATCCCTGGTATCTTCAATCAGAGTAAAGAACACTGGATTAATTGGACAAATAGGTTGGCCTGATATGTCTGCTTCTGTAATAGTATGTGGGAATGACCTTGGGAGATGTGGGGTGGGGGAAGAGATGTGCCTAGGGAATGATCAGATAAGAGGGGGCATAGCCCGCAGCTGCATAACAGACAGAGAAAGAAACTCAGAAAGGAACCAAAGTCGCCTCTAGGGGAGATGGGCAGCATAAAAATTAAATAGATAAATAAACCTCCCTAATTTATCAGGCTGTAAAAGAGATGGTGGGAGATTTGTACTTTCAGACTTGCAAGATTCTGTTAATGTAGCCTTGCAATAAAGTAGAATTAGCTCATCTGGTCATAGTTCCTATGTGGTCTACCTGGGAAGGCTGACAGCTTCTTGAATATGATGCAGAGGCTGAAAGAATATCATATACCT